>VZUA01095714.1:7512-24049 GCA_013401035.1 Horornis vulcanius
ACAGAACAGAACAAAATTAGCCAAATAGAATGGGTGTTTGAAACAAATGGTTTTAAGATCACTGAGTAAGGAGTGTGACCTCCTTTTGCATCAGTCAAGGCAACTGTGAAACTTTGTGAAAGAAGCTCACCACAAAACAGATGCTGGGCTATCTTAGGTAAATAAATTACAAAAAAAATAATAATAACCCCCCCCTACACTTTTTACAAAGCACAGCTGTGTAAATATTGCATGAGACAGGGGAGAGGGGGANCTGGAAAATATTAGCAATCTTCAGAGCCAATATACAGTACATATTGAGAGCCAGTAAATGATGCATATTATTGCAAATTCCTGTGCACTTCTGCATTTTATAAAACAGATAACTAAAATACTCACCTAGCCAGATCGGTTCCCCCAGGGATGCACATTTCAAAGCAGAGGACAAACCAAAAAAACAGAACAGAACAAAATTAGCCAAATAGAATGGGTAAGTGTTTGAAACAAATGGTTTTAAGATCACTGAGTAAGGAGTGTGACCTCCTTTTGCATCAGTCAAGGCAACTGTGAAACTTTGTGAAAGAAGCTCACCACAAAACAGATGCTGGGCTATCTTAGGTAAATAAATTACAAAAAAAATAATAATAACCCCCCCCTACACTTTTTACAAAGCACAGCTGTGTAAATATTGCATGAGACAGGGGAGAGGGGGAGAGATGTAACATACACCCTTTTTTTATGCAGAAGTTCTGCTCTGGGCACTGTTTATTAACATTCCCAATACACCCATCACTCCAGTGCCTAGCACACAGTGCAGCTACTGTACTCCCTGCACATATTTGATCTTGGCTTTAGAGGAGAAAACAGGCTTTATTTTAAAGGAAACATTTTCACTCAGAGATAAAAGGTGCAAGGAGAGGTGTTAGGAGACAGGAGGAATTATAAGATCTTGGAAGGGACCTTTAAAAGCTCATCCCATGGGCAGGGACACCTTCCACTATCCCAGGTTGCTCCAAGCCCCATCCAGCCTGGCCTTGGACACTTCCAGAAGATGGTACAGGACCAGGTACAGGAAGAAGACCAAATCTCATCTCTTTTTTTCCATTCTCTTTCCTACGCCTTCTGCCACACTGACTTTAGATGTGCTCCTGCTTCTGTGCACCAGGTGAGGAGAAATTCTCCTTAATTTCATTGTGCTAGATGCCTACTGCAATTTTCCTGCTTCTCAACTGCCAGGTACAGCACATTCCAGCCTAAAGAAACCTGCCCACAGAGAGGAGCAAATGGCTCTTCTCAGCTAGACCAAAAGCTCCCCTAGACAGGCAGTTTGCTGTCTCTGACAAGAGCTGGTGGTGGACACTTAAGGAAAGATAACAGCAGTAGGAGAGGCATCCAGTGATGCTTTTCAGAGTACAGCCTCATGGATTTTGGCAGCAAACAGCTTGGTTTCATGAGCCAGAGGTTTTTGTTCACATCTGTGTGTTTGACTGCCTTCAGTGAACTTTCCTTTCAGAGATGTGCTTTTAACCCATTCTTTATTTTGGCCTCTACAACATCCCATGGCAGAGAGCTCCAGTTTTACTCAGTGCTGCACGAGGAAGAACCACTTCTTTTGTCTGTTGCCTGATCATTTTGCTGGATGCTTCTTAGTGGTTTTCTTTTTCACTGCCAGAAGTAGTGAATAAATCATTCCCCAGTTACTTTCTTTACTTTCCTTCAAGTTAAGTGCTGCCCAACACTTTGACCGCAGCAGTCAGCAAGCACGGGAAGCACAGAAATCCATCTAGCAGCCTCTTAGCTCAGGTAACAATTTGGCTGAGTGGCTGCAGAGCCATCTTATACCTGCAGAAATGTCTGTGTGCTGTGGCAGCAGCTGTGCTGTTCACCCCAAGTGGGTTTTCTGTGACTTCCACCCCAGAGCTCACGGTGTGAATGCAGTGACCCCCAGAGAGCCTAAAGAAGGGATGATGTTTTAAGTTCTTTCAATTTCCAGCTCCAAAGAAACTTAAACCTCAGCATCTAGCATGGCTACAACTCTGTTCTGGTTCCATCTTGCTCAGGGAAGAGCAGGAGATCCACAACATCCTCCACCTCTGCTTGTCCTCACCACTCCAGCACAGCTCTACTGACATCATCCTTTCTGCTCTTGCCTTACATCAGTGCTCACTGATATTTTTAGTGTGATATACACCAAAAAGCATAACATAAGAGATCCTCTTGCTAAAATTAGCTGGAAAATTATAGGCTGTTTTACTGTTTTGTGCACAGTCTTCATTTGCCTCAATAGATCTGCGTGCAGATCTTTGAACCTCGAAAAGCCAGACGAGTGAGGTGGCAAATGCAACCCCAAGAGCAGCACTCTGGAAAAAATGGGACTGTTTTATCTCAGCAAGGGCTGGAGGCAAAGTCTTGGGTTCCACTTACAGAAGGGAAATAATTTTATTAAAAAAAAAAAAATAGGGATTTACAATCAACGAGATTTGAAAAATATAAATGTATGGATTATCTTTCTTTGCATTTAGTGTTTTATTGCAGCAGCCCACGTTTGTTTCCAGGAGTATTATCCATGATCTAGCACACTAATGCACTACCTTGCTCTGATCAGGAGAAAGCACTTTGGATGTAGTCCAGGCTTAACCCTGTCTTGGGGTTTTTAAAAGTCTTTTACTTTTAAACAAAATAACAGCAAATGGAAATAAAGCATCATCCTGACTCTTCCTCAAGGAGCATGGCCAATCCTATGTGTGAGGAGCAGCTTTGAGACAGAAGGTGATGCTCATTCCCACTTGGTTCATGACTCCTCTGCCTCTTTTTGCCCTTTCAGTCCCTACAGCCCACCTCTGTTCTCCATCCTTGAGTGAAATCCCCTCGGCCACACGTAACCTAAAGGTGCTCTGCAAGGAGCTGCTCCTGGCAGTCAAAGGGACCATTCAGCATCTGACATCAGGCTGATCCCTGAAAAGACCCCTGTCATCCAGGCAGGATTGCAAATTCTGGCTGCTTGGAGGTTTTAAAAATTAAAAGATGCCCCCAAACAGCTGTATTTCTTATGCAAATCCCCCGCCAAATGGTACCTTGTAAGTGTTAAAGAAATTGTTTGTCCTCTGTTAAAAAATGATCATCTAGAAACCCATTAATTTGGGAGGGGGGAAGGTTTTAAGAGGACAAAGCAGGCTTACAAACCACATTTCTCCCATTCCCTGTGAGCTGTTGTGCTATTGTGATTTTGCAGTGCTATTCCTCCACTTTTGCTGGATTTTTCTCTTTAATGTTATGTGGAAAACCCAGAACAAAAACTGACACTTAATTCTGAGTAAACAGTGGCAATGGCTGAATAGAAACTTGATGTCAAATATACAACCACCCTGGGAAAGTCAAAATCCATTGCTTTCTCCTCTCTTCCAGTTGTGTCCTCTGTAAGTGTATTATCCATAAAATTAGCGATTTAAAAAGGCATCGAAACATTATTTTTCATATTCATAGCATCACTTTAAAAAAAATGGTTAAAAATCGATTTGCTGGCCTCTTGGGGAAATGCTGTAATGTTTTTGGCTGTCTCCTACTTTCTGCTGCCAGCTAAAAGTACCATCTGGCTTGTTTAGGGCCCTTTTCCATATCAGGTGCTTCCAAAATTCTCCCCAACCAGAGGATTGTTTCGTTGGGTTGCTCTGCCTGCTGAGGCATGTGTCCTGGGCTGGGAATCCTACTGCTTCTGTTCCCTGCCATCTTGCTGACAGTGGTGTGTGTATGTTTGGGCACGGATCTTGCTGCCTCTCTCCCGAGGACATTTGCATCATTGTCAGCTGCACATATTAAATTGATATGCAGGGCTCAGAAACACGTATCCCATCTTTTGTCCCTTTGTTTGTGCAATTGTTGTGGTTTTAATTCTTCTTTGACACCTGGAATATCACAAAGCTGCTGATAATCTGTTGGCTACTAAGGGAAATGACATTGATAGAAGGATAATGTGTGTCAGACTTATATCTCGATAATTGCAGACACACCCCGAACCCTCGCAGCTCAGGGAATGAATATCCTAAATCCATTATTAATTTGGAGAGTCGCATGTGGCAGTTGGCTGTGGTGTCATCCTCTCGCTGCAAGAGTCACTTGCAAGGGATTTTAAGGCAGTTTGGGTTGATTCTGCATGGCTGTGTCGATTTGGTGCGTCCTTGCTGCCATTTCGCGGCAGCGTGAGGAGCTGTAACAAAATGGGGCCCAAGTCCTCCCTCCTCACGGGAGGAAGGCAGCTCCCCACGTGCCTTCTCCTGCCCAGGAATACCATCCCAAGCAGCTGAGAACTGATGCTCTCTACGTGGCACCAGTTGAGGGTGGCACCTCCTCCTCGGGATCCTTTGTTTCTCAAATTTACCAGTTTACTTGGAAATAGAAACACGCCCCTAAAGGATTTATGAGTAGATTTGAAGCGCTGTTGTTGCAAAGTCCAGGCTTGATGTGATTGTGTGGGAACAGGAAGGGTGTTTTGGAGCAGCTACTGCCGTAAGCTGTCTTGTCCTATTTCAGAAATGATCTGTGCCATACACTGCTGACTTTTCCTGTCCATCCATTAAAAAGTGAATTATGAAGAGTGCTGAGACAAACAGATAGGAGTTTAACCTTGTTAGTAAATATCAGGTAGCTGATATATACTGCTAGAATGTTACATCACAGCCTCGCTCTTCAATATAAGTTTATGAAATTATCTTGTTACTATATAAACTGCCTTGGCTGGGTACATTCTTCCAGAGGGTTATTGTTTGCTGGATGTTGGCACAGTAGCATGACTCCAAAGAGTCAGTTCACGATGTGGTGAATTTTAAAGACTTGGGAGATGGCCATATCTATTTTTCAGCAAAGGAATGAAAGCTTTTTTCCTTTTTTTTTTTTTTTTTNTCCCCTCCCCTAAGGTATTAAAAGTTTCAAAACATGTGCTGAAATGAAAAGGAAATAATAACTAAAGCCTGGATGGGAAGTGGTGCCTCAGAGTACTGACTTCGTTTATTTGCTTGTTTCCCCCAAAATCTTAATATTTTAAGTACAAGTTAATATTCTAAATCAAATAAACCTGCTCTGTGAACTAGTAAGGTACTTGAACTATTATCACACATTATTCATTTATTTCTGTGTGAGTGCAATAAAAATTTTACAAGCTGTAATCTTGTTCTTTTAATAGAGAGAAAACTATGCAGAATATGTTGCTTAGAGTATTAGATAAGCTGCAGTATGTTAATCAAATATTTTTGTGATATGAGGGCAGTTGAGAAAACAGTACAATTTTTGCTAATGGCACTGGTAAGTAAACGGATCTATCATTACATTGTCATGAAAAGTGACATTGAGCAGAAACACCCTGCCAATCCCTAGAAGATAAGTATTTAATGTAATTAGACAGACACTGTCTCCTTTGTTGAACGTAGCATTAATCACCCAGAGAAGTCCAACTTTATATGAAATGGCTTTTTATGATATGTCTTTGTATTAGAAAGCTTCTCACACGGTTTTGCCACTATGATATATTTGAAGAAATGACTGCAGCACCTACATGGGTTTCCTCATGACACATTTCTTGCTGTTCTGTGTTCCATAATATTTAATTCTTTTTATTTAGCAGTGTTGCATTATATAGCTGTGACTTGTTCTTAAGTCTAGAAACCTACGTGCAATTGGAGCTGAACCTCTTTGAACCAGTGTAATGCACTCAAGTTATGAAATATAAAAGCAACACAAATAGCTTCCATTATGTTCTTCAGTCCTTCCTCTGTGGTGTTAGCACAGGTTTATTGTTATGGCATAAGCAAAATATTTCTTGCCTCAAATGCTTGTCCATAATATCACACACACAAAAAAAAAAAAAAAAAACCAAACAAAAGAAAAGAAAACAAAACAAAACAAAAAACCACCCAAGCAACAAAAAAAGAAAAATAACTTCTTTTTATGAAAATCTCATTGTTAAATGGATGAAAAATGTTGCCCCCTTCCAGAATTCATTGGCACTACATTTTTTTTTTTCTCCTTTTCCCCCCGCCCCCCCTCCTCTGTTGCTTGTAATTTGTACTGTGAAACGCTGTCTGGTTATGAACTGGTATCAATTTGAGTCAGTGCACAGCTGTGTCTTCCCACCTTCTCAGTGGTGCCGAGGGCTTTGAAGGGAAAGAAAAGGGTTTAGTCAGAGATGACAGCGAACTTCACCGGGTAACAGGTGGAGGTCAAGTCGGTTTATTTGTTGGGCTGAACAGAGTGCAGAGATGAAAAATCTTTGCCATAATAAGGTTTAGGAAGAAAATGCTGACTAGTCTAAGCTTTGATTCCAGCTGACAGATCCTTTTCTAGTGTTCATTACTTGATTTCACAGTTCAGGCAATTTTAAGAGGCTTAAAATTATGTTTCTGCTCTCCTCTATAAAACTTTCCGATCACTTTCTAATTTTTGCTTTAAGTAAAGTTATAGGGACTCCCTGATATATCACTCCTGCCTGTAGACTCTTACAAAGTCAATATGCCATCAAAAATGTAAGGATAAGCTTTTTTTTTTTTCAGATCCCTGCTTTTACTGATTCTTTCAATAAACAAAGTTAAAAAATCATGTGTAGGCACCGATTCGATTAGAAAACTAAAACTTTCTAAAACCCCCTCCCCCGAATAGTGGATAGTAAACTAAGCAGGATGCTGAAGAAGCCAGTGTTCCTGTCTGGGAATATGGGATTTCTGTGCTAGTGAAGCCCAGAGTGCTGAGTTTCAGTCCCCAGTGCCGGTGAGCTGTGCTCCGTCCTGAAAGGGAGTCACAGCCAGGCCCCGGAGAATCAGAGCAGAACGTGCTGACATTGTGTGGCATTGCTGGGGCTGGGGTGACCACACACAAAGGGATTTCACCGGGCTCAGCTTTGGGTCTCTCCAAGTGCAGCCTCCTGCCCTTCCCTGTGCCAGCTCCTGGGAGGGACACGGAGGCGTTTCTCCTCTCCCACCCTTTTTCTTCCACCACCACCACCTGCTTCCTACCTGCTGGAGTGGGCAGAATAGGATTATCTTTAGCCATTTGCAAAAATCTTCCCCCTCAGACTTTCTATTACTTCTGCATTCATTCTTTGCAGGAAGAGGAAACTCACTGGTCAAACCCTTGGACACCAGAATAGTTGCATGCAGTTTCCCAGGGAGCCAGATAGCTCTAAAGCTTCCCAGTGAGTGACAGTTTCTCTCTTCTATTCTTCTGAAACATGTGTTTTACACATATACTGAAAAATGTTAATATCAATTTACAGCCAGATTCTTGCCTTTTTTTTTTTTTTGCCTTTTTTTTTTTTAAGATTAAAAAAAATCAAATCTCCCAAAGTATTTACACTTAGAGCACCGCAGCACACGTCACTTTTTTACGTAGGAAAAAGTGTTGGATGCTCTTATACACATAACATCATTGGGCTTTTGAAAGCTGTTAGCTCATTCTGAGTTAGTGGCAAGAACGCTGGACTTGCCAGCACCAAACTGTGAAACCTTTTCTGTGTGACTGGTAGAAATCTCATGGGGGTAGAAATCCAAAAAAAAAAAAAAAGGGGGGGGGTGGGGAGGAGGGAGGGATGTAAATCTGTGCATTTGGATTCGAGCAGCTTCAATACCATTGATATCAACTTTGTCCTAGAAGTCCTTGAATCACAAATCATTTGGGAGAGTGTTTTGGAGAATTACCACTGTTTGCTTTCCCTGGTTTTTGACTCTTTCCTAGGCGTCCATTAGTTCCCACTGTCAGGGAGAGGATTCTGGACTAGGTGGATCCCTGTAATCTGATTTGGCATGGCTATTTTTCTGTGTTCCTAAGCTCATGAGATCAAGTTATGTAGGATTATTTCATAATGCCAGAGCAGCAGTTTCTGAGGTTGGACAAAGCTATCTAGCCAAAGTGTCTGATAAAAGAAAAATCCTGTCCCATACTGTAGCTTTCTTGGTCCAGTGAAGCAGCATCCTCACGCACACAAATCTTGTAAAGTTGCTTCTGATAGCTCCCCGTGTCCCTTGGTTTTTGTAAGCTAAAGTGCCATTTTCCTTTTTACAGCTTAATTGAACCTAAATGCACCCATTTTCTGCAATGTGGTATTTTGGTAATTTCGCTATTTGCTCGTAAGTTTTCCCTTAAGCAAACTGAAAGCTTCCCCTTTATCACTTCACTGGGCCAAGATTTCACACAGTATCCTGCTTGCTACAAAATATGATAGTGTTCTCTCTCACCTTGTTTCTTTTTTCTTCTTTTACTTTCTTTTATAAAATCAGGATATCTAAGAAACCCCGAACACCGCGGAGCACTTCATGGTGGGTGTGCTTATTCAAACAATGCCAATGCTCTCGTTCTCGGTGCACAGAGTTTTTGTGTTGGTTTTGGGGGGGAGATGTCCCAGGTGCCCCCCACCCCTCTCGTGTGGAATCTCTGGTGTCTAGTAAGGACAGAGCTCGTGCCAAGCACTTTGCCAGAGTGCCAGCCCTGGAGGGAGCACTCACATGTCACCTCTGCCCTTGCCCTGCCTGTTTTCATGGAACTCGCAGCGGGGTTTTCCCTGGGAGCCCTCTGCCTCTCTGCTGGATGTATTTCCACCTGCCCAGTGGGTGACAGAGGGCTTGGACAGCTCCCAGGAGCAGACCTGCAGGCAGCAGGGCCATCCAGGCTCCTCCTGGAAACGATGCCAAAGCCAAACTGCCGTGCTCTGCCTTCCCTCAGGGAATCCTGGAGCCACTGGGAGTGCAGAGAAGGGAGGCTGATCTCACCTGTCCGATATCACCTGTGGGGAAGAGGTTTCAGTCTCTCTGCCTGCTGGTGGCAGGTCCCCAGTGCCCCAATGGACAGGGGCATTCCCAGGAAGGAGCACAGCAGCCGTAGGTCAGCTACAAATTATTTCTGGTGTTATGGAGTGTTCAGTCCCGTGACTGTCAAACACAGGCAGTCAGAGGGTAAAAACACCAAGAACCACGGGACACCAGAACAGAACAGCTCCATGAGTACACTCTCGACCTGCCAAATTATAAATCCCTTGGTACAATGCACACAAATTCAGTTTGCAGCTCTTTCTTCCTTTGGAATAACCTATAAACTCTTCACCTCAAATTGTGCAGAAATCAGGTGGCTTTACAGTCCGTGGTAAATCACCTGGGCTATTTTCAAAGCTGACCACAGCTCTATTATTAATTAAAACACATGTCCAATGGCAGTGTACACCGATTAAATCTTCAAAACCAATATTAGCACCAAACTTAGTGTTGTCATCATAAAAGTCATTTGAAAACATTACCATGCAGTAACTGAGGTCACAAGTCAAGAAAATTTGCATATTTACCCATCTCCATCTCATGCCTGGGGCGTTCAGCAGCCATCATTGTTATATATAGCCTGGGTAGCCAGTGATGGTTTGATGACATGCAAATAATGAGCAAATGATTTTTAAGGAAATTAAATAAATAAATGAAACTCCCAAAATTTTACTCCATCCTCTTCAGTTTCTAAGATTCCTGTTAGTATCACTCGCAATTTAGGATCCATATGCATCTCAGGAAGATATAGTTGAAACATAAATCTATTCTGGGTCTTTTACTTGCAAAAATATCATACCTCAGCTATAATCATATGCAAAGACTTTTTAGAGGGCTTTGTAAATGCCATCCAAATTTATGATGGCATTTTTTGCCTTGCAGCTATAGATGTTCCATCCCCAAAGCACCCACATAAAGGTATATTCTCCTATGGATGGCTGCAGTTTGTCCCTGCTGCTATATCTAATCTGCCA
Organism: Horornis vulcanius; assembly: GCA_013401035.1. Lineage (NCBI taxonomy): Eukaryota > Metazoa > Chordata > Aves > Passeriformes > Scotocercidae > Horornis > Horornis vulcanius. The sequence continues at coordinate 17,252 of VZUA01095714.1, forward strand.
AGTGTGCTGAAAAACTCTCAAGTAGCATTTGAAATGAAACAAATGTAGTCATGAATTTTAGACGAGATGTCTAAAGACGTCATTAGAAATTTATTTATTTTTTTTTTATTCTTCTTGCAATATATATTTATACAATGGAAAATTATGCCGAAGCTGACATTAACTCAAAGGCAGAATTGAACTGTTATCCTGCTGTTTATTGCTCTTCTCATTAAAGTTTTTAAATATATAACTCATGAGATTATGTTCTGAAGAAATTGGTAAGATGTTGAGTACAAGTTTATTAGTTATTGGAAGAACTGCTTGGGTGGCAGAGCAGGAATGAAGCCTAACTTAAGCGACCTAAAACAATCCAGATGATGCTGTAAACACAGATACAAGCAGACAAGGTAATACACTCTGTGAGAACGTTGTACCAAACGACTTAGGCAGACTTTCATGGGGTAAGATTTAAAAATAATTGCAAATATTGTAATGCTCGACTTTAAAATTCTGTAGGCAAGGTTGTCCATCACTATAAACTGGTATTTCTCTTTCGTAAATGGATCTGTGCTCATTTGCAAAGGAGAAATTTCAACCTTCTTTTTCCCTAAGTGACATCAGAATTTTGATTCTAACTTGAATTATCATTTTTGGCTAAAACTTGCCGAGGAGTCCAAAAGCATTTAAAACCTAAAGCCATTGAATCCATTTAATGCGCCTTTGGCACCTCTCTCTCTCTCTCAGTCCTTTTTGAACATTCTGGTCCTCATTTTAATCAATCTCTTTTTATTAAGTTCTTTGGCTCATTTACTTGTTCGTGCATTTGCTTTATTTTATTTGGAACATTTCTTTTGTAGTGTCTTGAAAAAGAGTTGTGACATTTCTTTTGGATGGCTTCTTAAGTATCTGGCAGTCACCTATGATACGATGTTGATGGGTACGGATAGATTAGCTCTGTTTTCCTGATGATCTGTCAGATGTCGAGTTCTGAGGAAACTGGATGTGTGTGTTGGTGATGCATATGCAGCAGTTTGATAAGTGGATAGAGGGGGAGCTTTCATTTTTCTTCTGTAAAAATCACTGTTTATTAAGCTGGATTTAGCCTTGTGAAGCGAGGTGCTCCGCTGGCAGGTAGTTAATCAGTGATCACGGTAACTCCGGCTGCAACCAGGGGAGCCAGTACCCATTCAGAACATAGGAACTAAAGAGCACTTCATTAGGATGAGTGAATTTCCATCTGTGTTGTATTTTGTGTATACTGGAGCAATTAATACAGTAAACTGATGGATGGCAGTCAGTGTGATCGTATCTCGGCTGATGACAAAGTTTGCTCAGCACTAAATTGAACAGACTTACTATGACTGGCAGGAGTGTAGCCGTCAACATTTCAAGAAGCTTGAAATTAGGAATTCCCCAGGAATAAAAAAAAAATACAGCAGCTTATCAGCCTTTCTGTTGATACTGATTTCAGTGGAATTGCTGGAATAATTTCACACAGAAGGATGAAAATTCCTTGAAAAATGCTTCCCATATATCAGTTTTTTTCTTCAACAGCCGACTTGTTTTTCTGCATCATCTGTTTGTTCTGCATGTTGTCGAGTTCATGGTCCATCTGATAATACCTGAGCTTCCATGATTCCTTTTCCTAGTGTGCCTTGGGAAGGAGGATCCAGACCATGTTTCACTCATAGCTTTTGTTATGAAATCTCCATCAAGAGTCTAGTGGCAGAGAGCTTCTGGGAATATTGGGGTAATCATCCAAAGGTCTTTGGAGATGAATATGAGCTGGTCTACCAGTGTAGCTGACAAGAGGTGGAAGTTGTTGCGTGAGATGTGTGCAGGTTGAATAATGTCAGTAATTAATCAAGTGAAATTGGATGGATTTTCAGCTGTAGATTTGGAGAGAAAGGGGATTGTTCTCCTCTTGCTGTGACTCCATTCACTCCATCAGAGTTAATCCTGATTTTTTAGTAAAGCACGTGGGAGGTACATGGAAAAGTGGTTTGCAGACACTTGTTTGTTCTGGGGAGGATTTGTGCATTTAATTCTCACACATCATTTTCTGGTCCATTTAAATATATATCAGCCTCATACATGAACATTTGAAGACCTTTAGCTGTACTCAAGGAAGACTCTTATGTGGTGCGTTCCTAGTACTGGCAAACATAAGGAGGTAGAGGAATTAAACCCATCACAATGCTCCAGTGCCCCTTAGAAGATGAGGAACACGAAGTTGTCCTGTGCACTCACTGATTAATCTTGGGCTGGAGGTTTGCGAAGTGCAGAGTTTTGGAAAGTCTTTCTGCGGGACTTCAACATCCAATGGCTCCAGTAACCAGAGTCTCCCAAGGACAAGGATCCCATTTGCGCTTGCATTTATGCATTTGAGCAGAAGGGTGTGATGCATGATGTGGAATGAACAAAATAATAACTCATGTGTTTAGGGAAATGCCAAATTAATGAAAATTCAGAAAGCTCTAATGTTGAAAAAGCACACAAATTCCTTGATAGAAATACAATGCTGCTAACAGTTTCAAGATTATTGTTGTCTGAATTTTCTGCTTGTTGTGTACTGCAATTAAAATTCTTCTCAGCTGAAAAACTGATGTCAAATTAATATTTCCTTTTGGAAAAAAATACGAAAGTACACATCTTGTTCCATTTAGCACCATCATGGTCTTTGATCAGGTTCCCTCTGTCCAGTGAATAAGGCAGATTTATGTTAAAGGGAGCAGGCTCAGACCATATATGTTTGGCATACATATAGAATCACACGAGCATAAGTGCAGTAAGTTAAAGTAACACACCCACTCAGGCTCCCATCTGCATTTTATGCTACAAATCCCTTTATTTTCTTCTTTTATTTAGCAATTAACTTCTCCATTTATTCTGTAGTTAAAAGCTGCCATAAGATGAAAATAGACAAAGTCTGATTTTCTTCTCTCTCCCTCTAAATAACATTCAGAGGAGACTCAGACCTGGATTCTGAAAGCTGTGCTTCCTAAAAGCGCCAGGTGTGACTGTGATTTGGACAAGAGTCCTATCCACAGAATAGTAAGGAACACTTTTAACCCCCACCTGGGTTACCCAGCCGTTGTGTTCTGGCTGTTCTTGTTTATTCCTTGCTCAGAGCAGATGGATGGAAAGAGGCAGGGAACAGGGAGGATCCTTGGCTCCATTCCCTATCCACCGGCCAGCGCAGCTGAGACGGGCTGGGGGAGATTGTAATTTGTTGCTGCCCTGCACCAGAGAGCAGAGAGAGGAGAGCAGGGACTCAGAAGTGTCCTTAGAGCTGGCACTGCCCCTTCCTCAGGGTCCTGTCAAGTGCTGAAATCTGGTCTTCAGTGCAGTGGTCCTCAGTAATCGCTGGCTCCCGGGACCAAGGCTGAGGAAAGCCGTGCAAGGCAGCACCGTCCTCCTGGGACACATCCCCAGCTCTGCCCAAGCTACCTTCAGCCTTAACTTTTTAATTTCCTGCATCCCTGAGCAGCACAGGAGGGGCCCTGTGGTCTGGGGGCCGCTAAATGTGTTAAAACTCATTAGGTATGGAGCAGAAGACCCTTTAAAACTAGCCAAGAGTCTCAAACGTGGGTGCCAGAAATTAAACACCTAATTCAATATTTAGCCATCTACCTTTAGTTCCTTCCTCATAGTTAATATACACTGTGCCTCCTCATAGGTGGCCTGATTTTCATAAGCACCAGGCACCTACAACTAACTCAAGTGTTGAGACTGCTCACCTAAGTGAGACTTGTAGAATTCAGAAGTTTTTCTGGGTGATTAAACCAGAGTCCCCTCGCTCTCAGCTCCCGAAAGGAGCTTCAATAGAATGACCAGCATTGTAACATATGGCTTAGCAAGGGGAGGAAAAAAAAAATTAAAAAAAAGAAAAGAAAACGAGTATTAGAAATGGATGGACTAAAGAATACGCAGGATATATCAGGCACATTAACCAAACATATGGTGCTAAATGAGATTTTTTTTTAAATTGCAAAAAAATTGACATTCCTGGCAGTCTCAAGGATAATGTGACATGGCTGTGATAAATTTAGAAGAATGGGACATATTTTGGCTTGTTCTTGGAAACCTTTTTCTTGCATGCCGACTGTATTTCTTCTTTTATTAACCCATTCAAAGAATGTTTGAATTTTGCTGCTAGAGCACCATGCTAGCGCAACATAAAATGTGAATGATGCTAATTGCTTTGCACTGCCTAACTTTCTGTCATACCCTCCCCTCTTAAAGGACAAAACATGCTTTGGAAATGAGCTGGCAAGCTCATCTTCTTCTTTCTCTTGGTCAATATTAAGTGATGTAATTAAGCTCCTGTTTGCATATTCTTCTGAACTAGGAAGCAGCCATTTTTTTCTTGAGATCTGATGGATGTGATCACTCAAAATAAAATGTGTCATTACAAACCCCAAACAAAACAAAAACATGGTATAGTTGGACTGTTCCAAACCAATACATTTCAAAATACCCTGGAAAAAAAATAAATAAATGAACCAAACTTGTGATAATAATGGCAATCATAACGATAACAAACAAATAGAGCAAAAGTAGCAACCAATTATCAGCGCTTCAGTTTGCTTTCCTACTCAATTTCCCTGCATAGGGTTGCAATAAAATCTCTATTTTCACATAAAAGCCTCTGCCTCGACCTTATAAAACCCATCCCCATATGAACATGACACTGCTCAGCATTGCCACACTCAAGGTCATTCATCAGCTTCTTTGTAGCTCCTCAAGTTCCAGTGTTTGGACACGACCACACCAACTTGCTGCAGCTTTAAACCCTATTCCACTGCCTCTGCCCCTTCTCCCTGCTGTGGTTTAGAGATGAGTCCTGCAGGGTTGGTTTTTTTTTTTTAACACAGGGGTAAAAGAAAAGCTGTTTTATTTTTTTAGAAGCTTTATTATCTTTGCCATAACCCTGAAGAAGGTTTGTGGCCAGGGAAAGCAGGGAGCTCCTGAGCCAGCTGAGCCACAGAGCTGAGATCTCACTCCTCCCCTGACCTCTGTCAAACCTGCCCAGGGCTCAGGTAACTCATGTCCCACCTGGGCCCCTGCTTTGGAGCAGCTCCCATGCTGGAAAATTTTAGTGACCTTCCCAGTGCTTAAAAGTCACTTGGACTGTCCGTAATATTTTGCACTTAGGGCTGGGGTTGATGCTTCTTTGGTGTTTCCATCCCCAGTTCTTTCATCATAGGGAAATCTGGGTCAGCAGCACTGTTAGTTCCTTTGAATGTCCTTGTCCTGAATATGGACATGCCATGACTAAGTTACATCCCACTGGAGCAGAAATTCAGCAGGCTGCACTGGAATATTTCATTGAAACACCTCAGTTCAATCTCCTTTTCTCTCCTCCCCCAAAACTGAACCAATCTTTGCTTTTGTTCCTGCTCCAAAGTCCCTAAGACCAAATGAAAATTATAAAAAATAATAAAAAAGAAAAAGTCATCCCAATATTTTTCATGCACCACAGTCAGTTCTAAGCTTTGATTTTTAAAATGTTAAGCCTGTAACCTTTCCTGCTAAGAGGAAAAAGCCACTGTAACAGCAAACCCTGTAGCAAACAAGTTTCGAGGCAGAAAGCTGCAAGTACTACACTGGAACTCAAACCATTCCCTTACTTTATTTAACTTACAGAAATATAAACTCCAAAGCCTCACTGAAACCATTAAGACCCAGCAGTGCAGAGTATAAAGTACAAGAAGGCTCCTGCATATTGCAATCAACATCCCAGGGACTATAAAACTAGTCTTATTAAATATAAAGTAAATAATATAGCCCAGAGATAATCTTGTCCAGGCCTCTCTCTTTACTTTTTTAACAATTAAATACTATAAAACACAGAGTTGGAAATAAAATTAAATTACTTTGCTAGTGGAAGTTCAGCTTGCACATTACCTGATATTTTGCTTTTCCACCTGAAATCTCCACCTTTGTTTTGCTATATCCCTACGGATATACAGAATGCCCACTGGGCTGTATATGCTGGAAATTTTGAGTTTTCAAGATACATTCTGATAATCAGAATACCCAGATGCATCTAAAAACTGCAAAAACATAAGCTAGTACAGACCAACATGCATACTTTTCATTTATATACTGTAAAATTCTTTCACCCATACGCAGAAAAGGCTCAGGTTTTAAAAGCCTGTTGCAATGTATTCATTCCATTATTTTTTTTTTATTGATACCACAGCCTTGTTATGGCATCAACTGGAGTTATTCTTACCCTGTGTACCAAACCAGTCAGATGAGTACCACACCATTTCTGCCTGTCCATGGCAGAGGTTTCACCCAGTGGCAACATAACTCTGATTTTCCTTGGGAGCCTTTGATACAGTTCAAGGGCATTATAACAACTCCGAAATCATTCCAGCGCAGCTTCTAATACCAAGACATAAATACCATTCACTCTTTAAAAAAAAAGTTTGAAAGCAAAATAGAGCCACATAAATGTATAACTTTCAAATACCTTTGAAGTCAAAAGAGTGAGGGGAGGAAGAGTTTGAACTCAGAGAGCTCCATTCTCTAGTTGTGCCTTGAGTCGTGCGGCACATTTAAAAGATCCATTTGCAATAATCTACTAAACCAAGGAGTGAAAGACAGAACTCATAAAAAACCTGTAAAAATCCAAATGCTCCAGCTATTACAGATTTCTAAAAATAAAGCAGAGTAGGTTTCAGTAGCAATAATAAGCTGCATCTTATCCGTATTTCGGATTTATAAGAAAAATATGGCTGCCTTTTAGTACTCATGGTTCAGAGCAAACCATGGCTGCTTCTGCCTTGAAAAAAAAAAAAAAAA
>VZUA01095714.1:31616-47381 GCA_013401035.1 Horornis vulcanius
TCCAGGGAAATGACTTTTCAGAAAATACTTTCTTAATTGTAATGAAGCCAATTATAATGGCCTCAGAAACAAGCGGATAAAAAACGATCCCGTTTCATTATGGTTCTAATGTTTCTATTTCTAGGAAGGCTGATCAATGTTTAATGAAGTATTAGTAAACTTAATTATCACTTTATAGAGGAGGTATCTGAGCACTGTGCCCCTATCCAGCTGATAGACCAGCCCTTGTGCCTGTGAAGGAACAGTGGTTGTGATTCCCAGCACTTGTCCCTGGAACAGTCCAGGGTGATAACACCTTTTCCTGAGCAACACCAAACGACCCTTTCAAAGACTTCAAACGACTTCAGGAAGAAAGAGATTCCATCCAGTCACGTGGACTTGAAGGGGTTGGCAGGGCTCCTTTTGGAAGAGGAGATGGAAGGTGGATGGATCAATATGTGCCCCCATATGTTGGGCTGTGCTGGTGGAAAACCTGTCTGAGCACTGTAGGTGTCCCTTCACCATGTCAGCAAGCACTCCCCGGGGGCAAGGATCCCAGGGCTCTTTATTAGGAACTGCTCCTTTGTTCCAGGATCCTAAATATCTGAAGAAAACTGTAACCTGTTTCAAATTAGCTGATCCTTTATTATCTCATCACTCGCTCGGACAGAATTCACAATTTTGGCTCTTCTTCAGAGCCTCGGCCATGTGCAGCGCTCACCTAATCAGTGGCTGCAGCTTATTTTATTGGTCACTTACTTTGTTATTGGCTACTACAAATCAAGGAGGGGAAAGGCAAGACAGACCTGCATCATCAGAGGTTGGAATTCAGCGTTCCAAGAAAATCCTGTGACTTCTGTGCTGCACAGCACCACGAGCTCATAAAACACTGAGGAATCCAGTGTAGCACGCAACAGCTGTACTGCATAATTACTTGGCCCAATAGCAGCAGCTTTAAAATACTGGTATATCTGTTGCAGGCCACCATACATTATCATCTCATTTTCAATAGAAAGTCTGGGATGTTTCAGACAAGCTTCAATGGAATTAGAATCATGTGTGCTTTGAAATATTTATGCTTGCCTTGAGATGGAAGGATAACTCCTGCCTCCAACCCCCACACAAAATAACAGATTTCATAACGCCAGAGAGTCCAACTCCCCCAAACCTACAGCAGGTAGAAATGAAGTTCTGATCTTGAGTACACATCTTTTCATAGATTGTAGAAGTCATATTTTATGTCATTTACTGAGGTCAATAATAAAATATAAATGTCACAGGCTGAAAGACGCCAGGAGAAATATGGTTTGGCAGGATGCAGCTGCTTAGGGATACATAAATAATAAGTCAATAAGTAAATAAATAATAGACAAAGACCTATTTTATCTTCCATTTGAAGATCTCAAAGAATTTACAATCTCTGATTGAGACTTGTAATATCCCATCAGAAGTAATAAGAGCCTCTTCTCTTACACAGGGTAATTTCCATCACTGTAGGTGTGAGTTTAGGAATTAAAGACTTTATCATTTTTATTAAGTCTGAAAANTTTAACTGATTAAAAATGCTTGTGAGGGGCCCTATATTTGGAAGCACGGTTGTGTTCTGCACTCAGAACTTGTTGGAGTGACCAGTTTTGCACTCACCAGAGTTGCTGACCACAACACAGCTATCAGAGTAATGGTCTGTGTCTGGGCCAGCAGATTTTAGACTTTTACATTTAATTCCCTCTCTCTAGTATCAGGCAGGCACATTTGTAATGTTGATCAGTTTAATAGTAGTGGTTTTTCTCCTCTTATCAAAGAGCCCTTTCTTTTGGCACTTGAGAAATTTGCTATTTCCTAGTCAGAGACTGCAAAAACAAACCTTTGGAGATCCTTATTGCACTCGTCACTTCTTATGCTAAGAAGAAAATGACCTCTCCACGTCAGTATATGACACAGGCTGAGGAATGATGCCAATTTTCTTGTTTCCTTCCCCCAGTCCTTCTCTGATCAGCAGGAAGCCCTTGGAGATGGGCTGAGGAGTTGGCCACGGCTCCAAAGAGGAACCACTTTCTCCTTGCAGCACTTTGCCTTGCTGAATTATTGTTGATCATTTCTGCATTCGTTTTCCTCCTCTCTCTCTTTGGGCAGGTCACTGACATGCACTCTCCACTTTGTTTTCTACCCTGACATGCTCAGGAGGTCAAGACAGCAGAGAAAGGCTTGCTCCTTACATGCCACTGAGTATTTCTTTCATCTTTCTTAGAGCAAATCAAATTATTAAATGAAGAGCCATACTTTGGAAAAGCTAAGTACCTTGTTGTCTCAGGCCTGGCTTTGAATTCCCAAATGTTCCCTGGATACAATTCTTTATTCCTTCTTGTCTGAGATGCATTTCAATCTCCTTTTCACCCAGCAGAAGAAGAGAAATGAGTTTGTTCCCAGATGTGTATAAAGGACAGTGCAATTGCATAACAATTTCAAATAGTATTAAGAGAGCTGATACCAAAAGCAAGTTCTCTTTTTATATTTCAGAAATTCCAATTTATTTCTTACTTAATTAGATGTTTGTCACATAAATGTCCGTTTCTCACTTTTATCTTCATCCTTCATATTCCATCTGGCACACAAGGAAAGGGAGAACTACAAAAGCAGATACAAAGAAAGGCAGGAAGACAGAAATACCGTAGGCTAATAAAAATTTTGTTGTAGTCGTCAAAATGCTGGCTGGGATCTATCTGACCGAAGGGGTGTGTGTGTGTAGAATGGGGGTGTTGACCTCAGAGCAGCACCAGTCAAAGCAAGGGATTCTGCTGGGATCAGGTGGCTCCTTGGATGCTGTTTAATTCTCTGTCCATTGTAATAATTGGCTCCATGGTGGTCACTCGCAGTTACTGAAGGGAATCCCCTATGATCTCTACCTTTGATGTTTCTCTTTCTATTGGGAATATTTTCAACAGAATTAAAGGGGGCAGAATTGTGTGGTTAACATGGATACAGGGGAGTTTTTCATGGCAAGGACAAGGGTTTCACATCCATCCCATACCAGCACCCCTGGCATGAGTGCAGCTCTTTTTGGTGTTGGTGTCAGAGCAATAATTCCTATCCTGTGGTGGAAAGGGACGTGTATAGAAGAGCTGCCCAGCCAACCCTTAATGAATGTTTACAGGAAAATGCAGTAGTTTCCTTGCTGCTGTTTCTGAGTTCATGTTTTATCCACATCTTCAGGCTCTTGAGTTTGCTAATGGTTTAATAATGCTTAAGAAAAAAAAATTATTAATAAAGTGTCGTATTATTAAACTGGCAATGAACAAGAGTAAGAAGCAGATTTTAGCTTTTATTTAACTGAAGGTTTTTCATAACATTCATCATGAAATGAATGTTTGCTCATTTGTGTTTGATTTTAGTTAACTTTCCTGCATCTCTCCAATTTTTCCAAAAGTGCCAAAGGCTTTTTTTCCCCCCGCTCTTGTATATTTAAATTACTTCCAAGCCAACACCTGAGTTTCTGTAGGATTTTCCCTCCTTGCATTGCCTTTTTCCAATTGGTCATATGCACTGTACGAGCACAATCTCTGCACATGGACACCCCTGAAAGACTCCTAGAGTAACATGCCAAGGGAGCAACAATGACTGTTTGGTGAGAAATAAACAATGATTTACAGATGAGCTTGTGTGCAACCAGATTAATTGGTCATTCTGAAGGAAGAGTGAATCCTCATTTTTAAAGGGAGAATTCATGGCACTGTACGTGGCAGCAGTTGCTACCTCGTGGTGACAGCTAACAATGGAAAGCACTGTTGGGTAACAAGAGTCCAACCCAATATATTTTGAAGGCCAAGGAACTGGGCAAAGGTGTCACATAATGTAGGAGAGCAAAAGGCTCTGGAGCTGCACTTGTAGTTCTGCTGAAATCAGCTGAGGGTAAAATCGGTCATTGCCAATGGGCTTGTGTACATCACACCTCTGCACCTTCTCTGGAGTACATTTTCCAGCTGGCTTGTTGGCCCATAAATTCACCAAATTAAACTTCATCCCTGAGAGCGAGCCGGGGGCTCGCTGAAGATCTGAGCCCAACGTTATTCAGGAGAAATGTAAATGTAATTTTCCAAACGATCTCGCCACTTTGTGCATGTTCATTAAACGAAAGCACGTTACTTAAAATAAATGTTCCTGAAGTGAGATGGGGAAAAAAAAAACCCCAACAACAAGAAGTGCTAGACCATTTTTAAATTATCGACCGTTTACACTACAATGTAAAATGGATTCGTATGTGCAAAATCCAAGTTACATGAAATGTCAATTAAATCAACTCTAATCTCCCAAATACATTTTTTTATTGCCTGATTGATGAGGGCTGCTCTTAAGGTGATGAATAGTTTTCACTCCCACAAAGGACTGCTCATTCCTTCCTACGTGTCCACTAAAAACACAGAAAATCCTTCAAAATGTCTGGCTCTGTTTGATTCCAGGATCTAGATGAAGTGAGTGTAGGACACAATGTGGTCTAATATATTAATTGATGTATAAACAATACTGTACATTTAAAAACAAACCAGCAACAACGACAACAAAAGATACTTGAAACTACAACAGATTTAAACTGTTTTATTTTCCAGAGGCAAAACTCTATATAACGTCTTTGTTTTCTTTCCTATAGCAAGTCCACATGCAACACCATCGACTCTTCATTTTCCAACATCACCCATTATTCAACAGCCTGGGCCATACTTCTCACACCCAGCAATCCGCTATCATCCTCAGGAGACTCTGAAAGAGTTTGTCCAACTTGTCTGCCCCGACGCTGGTCAGCAGGCTGGACAGGTGGGGTTCCTAAATGTAAGGAAGCCGTTTTTCTTTCTTCAGAAGTGTTTGTCCTTTGTAAAAATTAACCACGGGGTTATTGATGGGGTTATTTTAACAGCATGTCGCCTGCAGGAGCACACCTTGAATAGTTGCTGGAAGGGAGAACAGNCTGATGCTTCAGTGACCTGCTGGGTCCCCCCACAAACGACTTTGCTGCATGTGTTGTAACCCTTGTGGAACCAGGGTTAACAAAATATGAAGGCAGAATAATTTTTATTAATTATTTTTGAAGTTCAGGGGAGAGTGGGGGGGAAAGAGCAGGAAAAGGGAGGGTGAGAAACAGATGTTTCAGATCAGCTAAGTTCATTAAAAAAAAAAAAAAAATACTGCCTTATAGCACTTTAGATCAAGTTGACCAGTACTTGAACTCAAGATGTTAAAAGTACAGTTTATTATGGTTTGTTATTTCTGTAAGCAGTTATCTTTTCCCCTTATCTCTATGAAAAATTAAGCAGAGTTCCAAAGCTTCAAATAACCATTTTCATTTTTTTTTTAATCAAATAAAGTGAATCATCTTGCTATTATTGAAATAGCGTTCTGGACGAATACAGAATTTATAAATTTTATGTAAATCAAATCTAAAATAATGCTCTGAATATTTCATGAAATGTAATGCATGTAACTTTTTCCAGCCAATGAAGTAATAACTGGCAAAATTACTGCTTCTCTCCTGACATACTGAAAGTGTTAATGAGAATTAGTTTAATTATTAGCATCTAATTTATTACACTTATTTAATAAGCTGTATTGTTCTCAGTGTTTTCCTTTCCCCAGCAGAAAAACTGACTCTACTTATTCCAGCCAGTCCTGGCTTTGAATAATGTCTGCAATATGTTAGCAGATACATTTATGTCTAGACAACAAATCAATACAGTGCTTTTCTTTTTCCTTGAGTATTCATTTGCTTAATTTATCCCAAACCATTCAGCATTATGAACTGTTAGCACACTCACAATGAACAGGCAGCAGGGGTCTTCTTGGCAGGAAAGGGACCTAATTGGGAGACAAGATAGTGTTTGAGAGATGTCACTAATATATTAGTTTATTAAAGGTGCTGGATGTTGGAAAAATAAATATCCCTGAAGGATTGCTTCTTGCTGCAAACTCTAGTAACTGCAGTCTTTGAAGTCTGTGGGAGTGCTGCTAAGTTAAATTCAGATGAACTTGAATCTTATTTATCCCTTGAACCATTTTTTGCTCCAGCACAAGGGTGATTTGCACCTCCACAACTTTAAGGCCTTTTGTCAGTGCCAAAGCAGGTGAATTGAAAATAAAGTCCCAAGTGTTTTGCCAGGATGAGTATTTTGTCCCCGGCAATTCAGGCTAATGGAAACCCTAACAGGAATTAAAATATTATTTTCTTTAGCAGTACTTAGAATATGGATCTGTGTTTAAAGCTGAGCTTTTATCATCAATGGAAAAGCCAATGTTCAGTGCCAGAAGAGCTGCAGTGAGATCAATTTGTAGAGTGCTGTCGAAAATGATCTCATCATTTTTGTCACTAAAATGGAACACCTGATTCACAGCCTGTCCTACTTTCTCTTTATAATGGTATTTGGCATCTATCTGTATGGTTTTCAAGTGTCCAGGCTGGGTTACATTTAAAATGTAAACTTAATAAGCTGGGGAGAGGGTTGGCATGTTTTTCTAAGCCCAATTCCTGTTTTTGTGATACTTGAAAACACTTTTACTTATGGACACATTTTTCTGGTGATTAATTGAAAGACCACACTCATATAAGCTGATCCCCTTCAGCCTGTGACTGACCACATCCCAGACTGAAGGCAGGGTGTTTTTTTTCTCCCAGTGTGTAAAATGAAGCTGTTCTAAGTTCAGCCATTATTCCATATGATCCTAATGGCAGCTAAACCAAGAGCTACACTATTGCTAACTCAAAAGGGATGTGGGAGAGCAGTTATTTTAATATACACTCATTCATTTTCCTGTAATGAGATATCAGCATGATTTTTAAGACCACCAAAAATGCTTGTTTTTTCTCTTAATGAGCAGTATCTTTAAGAAATTTACACTCAAGTCCCAGACACTGATATCCTGAGGGTATAACAGAGGCATGAAACTGGGGGATTTTAGGGGTCAAAAATACTGCTTCACATCTCACTGAGCATGGGTCAGCACTGCAGGAAATGTAAAGAGGAGTAGAATTTAATCCAGGACAATTTAATCTTTGTTCAGACAAGCTGCTAATAGGACAAGTGTTTAAGAGCCAGAATTTTCATAGTTTCACAAGATTCACAGAGTTTGACCCAAAGTTCCTTGAAGTCCATGGAGAATTTGAGACAGCACTTTCTTTGCCACCTCTCAAGAAATTGTAAATGTATTGCACATAGTTTTTAACTAGATTGTTTTTTGCTGGAGGTTCCTAATAGCTGATTTTTAGTATAATTTTTGTCTGTTTGCTTGTTTTTCGGCAGCCCAATGGTAGCAGCCAAGGCAAGGTGCACAATCCATTCCTTCCTACCCCAATGTTGCCACCACCACCTCCGCCACCAATGGCTAGGCCTGTGCCTCTGCCAGTGCCAGACACAAAACCTCCAACCACATCAACAGAAGGAGGGGCCACCTCTCCCACTTCTCCAAGTAAGTATAGACGCAGCGGGATCCAACGGCTACCGGCACCGCCGGCGCTCGGCTGTGCAGGGATAAGGACTGCACATCTCTTGGGAAAGCAGGAGAGCTCTCTGCTCTCCATGATGGACAAAACTCTGAGCTGCTTCTGTGTCAGCAGGGAAAGCCTTAGCTCAAGGTTGCAGTTTTGTTTTTGACTTGGTTGGCATTTCATGTAACCACGTGTGAGGGAAATCGAGGCTGGTGGCTCAGCTGTGACACAGAGCTCGGATCTTTGGGATCTTGTTTGCTGCCATGAGGATTCAAGTTGATATCCCATCCCTGGAAATGCTCAAGGCCAGGCTGGACAGGCCTCTGAGCAAATTCATCTAGTGGAAGGTGTTTGCCCATGGCAGAGGGGTTGGAACTGGGTGGTCTTTAAGGTCCCTTCCAACCCAAACCATCCCATGATTCTGTGATAAGTTGGTGTCTCAAGTCAGGCTTTAGAGGATAGATCCCACATGGAAGTCAGGCAATCTCCTTGAAAACATCCCTGCTTATACACACTGGGCTAAACTAACAACCCTTCCCAGTTTACTTCAGTTGTCGTTCTTTTGGGAATAAATCTTCCTAGATTACGCCAGACATCTTTCCCTTACACTGTGCACTTTAGGCAAGAAGTTCTGGTATGTCTTAGGGCCAGGGAGAAAGCTCTAATCCTCTCCCACCACCCACACGGCTCCCATATGCATTTTGTGTAGCCACAAGTCAAATTTACGAATTCCTGGATACACACTTGGGGATACCACTTTGGAGTCACTCTTCTGGGAAACAAATGCAACTCAGCTGTGTCTGATGCTTTAAAAAAAGTCTGGATGTTCAGGGAGTTAATTGTGAAATGATTTAATGAAGCTATGCTCAAACTGACATTTAAAAACAAAAGGGAAGCTTTCAGTGCTTTAATGGCAACTGTAGGGGACTTGTTCCACAGTGAAGGGAGTCCAAATAACATCCACAAACAAAAATCAATCTAATCGAAAGAGCAAATCCCTTTGTGTGCTTTTCAAGCCTATTATTTAAATGCTATATGCAACCACTGCTTGATGTGCAAAGAGGTACTCACTCTTCAGACCAAGAGAAGCCTACGTTTTTAAAGCTTTATATACTTTTCAGGAGACTTGCTCAGGTTCCAGGGGGCATTTTTAAAATCTGGTAGTTCCTCAGAGGTTTTCATTGCCTTCTGCTACACGATAGTGCATCAACTGCAAACTCAGCAAGATGCTCTGGCTCGCTTGGAAGTTGAAATGGGTTTTAGTATGAGACAGTCTGGTAAGATTGTGAACACGATCTTCTAGAATCAGGACTTCTCGAATTGATCAGCAGATTTTTGTTGAGTGAAGAAGTTGATTCATTCCCTCCCCTGCGCTCCTCTTTCTGACCTTAGACCAACACTGGTGCTAACAGGAAGTTTTGACACTTTCCGAGGGGACTTCCGAGTCCTATCAATAAGATTCCGTGGTGGGATCTAAAAGGTTAATGTTTAGTCATAGTTATCACTGAGCACAGTCAGCAATGCCTTACTATTTCCTTGTCTTCAGAACCGGGAAAATCAAAACTAGGTCAGTGTGTACTTGTCATTACGGTTGTGACTCAGTTTACTGGCAGTGTCTGGTGTCGAAAAGAAAAGAAAAAGATTCCCGACAACATTCTAGCACTAATCTTAATTTTTATGGTACTGTGATTGTGTAAACAAGCTCAGAGTGTGTCTGTCCAGATTCTCAGCTGGCAGAAAAATGGGCATTTCTCCTCTGAAGGGAGCAGGACACCCATTGGTGTCGGCTTGGGGCTGGTCACTGGGCTCTGTGTTCAGCAGACAGCTGCCACGTTAATTGGGAATGGAGGTTTTCTCAAGAGCAGCCAGTTAATGGTATTTAAACAAAAGATTAGGAAAATAATTACTGTTTGTTAATTAGCCACGCTGATGTCTAAACATATAGTTCTGTACATATTCAGGCACGCATCTTCCTTTTGGTGAGGGGTTTGAATAACAGTGACTGGAGTTGTAAAGAAGCATATAATTTAATTTAGGGACAAATTTTACAGAAAAGTAGATTATAGGAAATATTTTCTAAGAAAAACTATGACATATAAACCAAAGCCAGTGGAAGCATTGGCCACATAAAGAGGAAAGCAAACTGAAGTTTGCAGCGTCGCTGCTGGGGTTTGCCAGGAGGACCCACTGGGCTCCATTCAGTGTGTCAATCAGGACCAACCCTCCATTTCCCTCCGTGTTTATTTTTTCCTTAACTAAATATTAGCCTTCAAATAGCAAGTGCAGATTCACCAGAGTTCCATAAAAGCCACACAAAAAGGTGTTTTCCATGGTTACGAGCTGCTGGAGCGCACCGGTTCTGGGAGTGTCGCCGGGCTATGGCTGACTGCCCCGCAGAGCTTGAGGATATTGGAAAGTCACTTATGCAACAAAGGCAGGAGCAATGTTAAATTTTGGCCAGACTCTCTCCTTAGCCATGTGGAAGAGAATGAACCCCCCCTCCCAAGGAAATGGAGTGAAAGGGGTTGGCATTTGCTCCATTCTCCTTCCCTTTTTTGGTCTAGCAGAAAGCCCTCAGCAGAAACAAAATGCAGTCACGGCCCAACCAAAAATTGGAATATGGCCCTCCTGAGGGGTGCAGGAGCCAGGAGCAGCTGTTCAATACAGCATGGCCTCCTGGGAACGAGAGCTAAAAATCACAACAAGGTGGTTAATGATTCTCAGAGCAATAGTGAAACTCTCCAGCTGTGACATTAACCAAAACATGAACATTAGTGCTGTCCAAGGAAGGAAGAGCCCCTGGAGATGCACACTGGGGATTTGCCACTACTGGGTGGCCAGGCATGGTCTGGGAGCTGACAGTTTCAGCTGTGAATCCCATCCCTTCAGAAAGCCAGCATTTTCCTCAGTCAGATGGCACAATGGAGATGGGATTCACTAGGTTCATTATTCCTCCACAAAACCTTTTTCAACAGAATAAATCCTTGATATGAGCAGCAGACCCAACATTATCTTATCTCAGATCTCTTCTCGGTTTTCTTTGGTTGGTAACCCATTACAAACACAAAACAATATTTTCTTGAACTTGGCAGTTTTGGGGTTTAATATCTCACTGCCCAAAGCAAACACCACCTCCACTACATTCCAGTTGGGCTTTATCACTATCATAATTAAATCATTCCAGAGCAGAGCCTAAGATACTGCCATCCTGTACACCCTGACTTTTAAACAGCTTTTTAAAACAAAGTGTTATTTTCTGAGGTTCACAACTCTTAACTTAAACAAACTAATTACTGGTTAATGTCCCTTTGAACAAAGGAGTTTTCTTGTTAAATGGCATTTGTGTCAGGATGAGGAGAATGATCTTGTGGCTGTGGTGCAGGATTCATAAAGCCAAGTGCCAGGTCCTGCCCTTGGGTCACAACATCCCGTGGAACTCTCCAGGCTTGGGACAGAGTGGCTGGAATGCTGGAAAAGGACATGAGGATGCTGGTCAGCAGCAGCTGAATATGAGTCCAAGTGTGCCCAGGTGGCCAAGAAGGTCAAAGGCACCTGGCCTGGATCAGCTCTGGTGTGGCCACAGGACCAGAGCTGTGATTCTCCCTTGTGCTGGGCGCTGGTGAGGCCACACCGTGAATCCAGTAGAAAAACACTGAAGTGCTGGAGAGTGTCCAGGGAAAGGAATGGATCTGGGGATGGGTCTGGAGGACCAGGAGTGGCTGAGGGAGTTGAGGGGCTCAGCCTGGAGAAGAGGATGCTCAGGGGGGACCCTGTGGCTCTGCACAACTCCCTGACAGGAGGGGGCAGCTAGAGGGTAGTAGGGCTCTGCTCCAGGGGAACAGGGACAGGGCAAGAGGAAATGGCTTCAGGCCACACCAGGGGAGGTTTAGGTTGGATATTTGGAAAAATTTCTTCACAGAAATAGTGGTCAAGCACTGGCCGGGGCAGTGGTGGAGTCTCCATCTCTGGAGGGATTTAGAAGCCCTGTGGGTTTGGCACTTGGGGACATGGGTTAGTGTTGGCCTTGGCAGTGCTGGGGTAGGGATTGTACTCCGTGATCTTAAAGGGCTTTTCCAACCTAAACATTTCCAATGCCCTGCACTCAGATTGGCTTTCTCTCCCTTCCTCTGCTATGCATTGACTGAGCACCTTCTGAGCGAGTTTGAGCTTTCTGTTCACTCCTTTCCCCAATAGGAGGGTTGACTCTTATCATTCAATTTGCTAAAATTTGCAGTTCCCTCTCAGATACTCAGCTGCAGAATGCACTCACTGCAGTAGGAATTGTTCTACTGCACCATGTTCCTCCAGTTAATCCTCTTGCTGCAGCTTGAGNTTTCCAATGCCCTGCACTCAGATTGGCTTTCTCTCCCTTCCTCTGCTATGCATTGACTGAGCACCTTCTGAGCGAGTTTGAGCTTTCTGTTCACTCCTTTCCCCAATAGGAGGGTTGACTCTTATCATTCAATTTGCTAAAATTTGCAGTTCCCTCTCAGATACTCAGCTGCAGAATGCACTCACTGCAGTAGGAATTGTTCTACTGCACCATGTTCCTCCAGTTAATCCTCTTGCTGCAGCTTGAGAAACAGGACAACTCTTCACATCAAACACATGTACCTCTAACCTTGGTCTCTAAAAGGGAGACCTAGTGGTACATTAGGTCATCATTCACCCAAATCATCTTTACCAATCCTTTTAATCCAGAACAGTGATAAATTACGCACTTCTGCTCTTAATTGCAGTTATTTCAGGAAAGTATATTTAAAAGTAACATTTCCCTACTGCAGGCAACTTTAAAACACACAACATCCCCAAAACTGTTTGTTTGTCTTGTCTTTCATACAATTTCTTGCCATTTTGGCTAAATATCAAAGCTGTCTGTGTGAGCAAATGTTCTTTCTCTGCCAGCTCCTGTTTTGCTTGTTCCTGAAGTGAAGCATCATAGCAAATTTGTGGCATCACATTCATTTCCTTGGCTGTGGGCTATGATGTTGCAGACAATCCTTAGTGAATTCCAGTGGCAGAAAGAGCAGGCTGGGCAGGAAGCTGTTTCTATTCATGCCCAACGGGACAGCTATCAGCTGGTGTGAACCAGTGTAGGTCTGTGCAATTCCCATGGAGCAAAGCTGATAAAATCTGGAGAAGATCTGCCTAAGAGACCTGGCTGCTGTTCCTTGTTCCTTTCATGCTTTGGCTTTTCCCAGACTGGAGTTTGAAGACCCCAGCATAGGCTTAGTTTATATTTATGCTATAATATAATGTGGCCCAATGTTATCCAGTGAGACAGTTTGCCCAATTCTGGGGCAAAGTCTAGAGATCAGATTTCCAGGAATCCTACCTCCATGTCAACCAGGGGTATTTATCTCAAGACAGTAAGATGCAGCTGGAAGTAGATCATGGTCTAAGCAACACTCAGTACTTCTCCCTTTCCTGAAGCAAATTTCCCCCTAAAAGGGGAATGTGTATTCCATGTCAGCTTAATATTCCAAGCCAAAATGACCCCTTACAATCCACAAACATCCCGGGACATTTTACAGCAAAGAGGGAGCAGCACCTCGGGAGAGTCCAGTGTAAATCCTCTGCATAGTTGTCATTTTGGTGCTCTTCCCCCCTTGGCTTCAGCAGTGCAGTTATATGACCTGAAGGAAATACCAAGCTGACATCCGAGTATTTTCAGAAAGCAAGTTAAACATCGTTTGGAGCGGAAGGAAGGTATACATAGCAACTCACCCAGCGAGCTTTGAGGGGACTTTTGTGCATATTACACACTTTTCAAATGCTTTCGAATTTTTTTGTTTGAACAGAGAAGCCATTTAAGTCGGCATTCTGCTGGTTCCCCTTTGATTTTCTACCAAATATCACAGCAAAAGTATCTGCCAGCGGGGAACTGTAAACAAGATCTTGAGTTCCTTCCCTTCTGGGTGGAACTTACCTGCTCCAAGGGATTAAATGGCCTCTCCACTCAATCTGCTTCCTTAAAAGTAGACCAGGAGAACCAAACAACAGATGTTTGAGTTTTGAGCTCTAAGTTAATTTTCCCCACTGCAGAAGGAATTTTTAGTCTTGCACAATACTAGTTCATTAGTTAGTTAAAAAATAAAAAATACCTCCACAAAGAACAGCACAGAAGAATCTTAATGCAAGGCACTAGCAACAGGGAAATGTCCTTTGCAAATGTGTGGCTTCTTTGAATTATTAACCAAATTAACATGGTAAAAAGGTGAGGAGAACATCTCACCAGATCTACTCAGTTAAATTCTTCCTTGATTTGCAGGTAGGAGTAACATCCAGCTTACCTGTTCATAATATTCAAGCTGCACCACAATTTGCAAAACCATCCCAGGAAGATGAATTAGTGCACTTAAAAATTCCTTTAAGACTTTGTGAAGGAGAAGTGTTCCTTGAGCGATTTTTGCAAGTGTTGGCTTCTTGGAAAGAAAACCTCACCTTGCCAAAAACAAGTGGGAAAAATTCCTTTTTAGAATCCAGGAGTGCCTTATCTCCCCTCATATCAGTAGGAAATAAATATATGCAGTTCCTGGGGTGATTTCAGGGAATATTGAGAAAGGGAAGTTTTCTGATGAAACTGTAAGAACTGAGAGGCATCACAAGATGTTTGTGAGACTTGAAGAATGTGGGTCTGCATGCTCCTAGACTTGGGAACTCATCACCCAAAGGCTTTGTGGGATGCAGAACATCCACATGGGTCCAAGTGCAGTTTGGGCATTGAGTGAGAAATCCCTCCAGGGCCTTAAATAGAGGAAGTCCCTGAGGTGAAAATAATCAGAGGAGGGAAAGAATGGGAGAAAGTAAATACGTGACTTGTTTTGGTTGTATTTGTTTATGGCTTCTAAGAGAGGTGACAATGGCCAAGGTGGAGCATTGGTCTGATTTGGCACAGTCTTAAACCAAAGGCTCCTCCAGTGTAATCCCTCTTTGCCAAAAATTTGCCTTTAGAAAGGTGAGTTTCCTCCACACAGCCAACTCAGTGTCTTCTCCGACTCTTAACTCACTTTACTTTTCTGTAACGTTGAGGCCTCAACATTATATTTAGCCTGACTGGAATTTGGCAAGTAACTTTCCTTTTACTATTGTTTTTTTTGTCTCTTCGTTGGATAGTTAGGTTGTCTGGGGATTTTATTCAGCAGAACGCATTCCCATAAATATATTCAAAATAGATAGGGGCCCTATTTGTATTAAGGCATCTATTTATGTGATTTGAATTTAGATCTAAACATGCAAAAAACTGAGGAAGAGAGAAGATTGCTTGAGGGTTTTCAAATGAGAGGAAGACTAAAAATGCATTGAAAGCTTTTGGATGTGGAAATACGTGGCATTGTGGACAGTTGCAGTGGAGAATATAATGCAACAATAAAATCATTAAAGTACTTCAAGTTTGGAAGTAATCTGGGTTCTTGGCTTGCATTGCATTTAATAGCTTTACATTTATGGGAGCCACTCCAGTTTTTAAAGGCAGCTTCAGCCTTCAGACTGATTGCACTTACCACCCCAGTGAAACTGCAACCCATTAATTTTTTACCGAAAGGATCTTCCTAGTTTGTCAAACACGTCAAGTGAACATTTTAGAGAGTGCAGACCACAGCAGTATGAAAACCAAAACTTTATATCCAGAGAGAATGCTGGATTAGTATGAAATAAAGGGTCTGATTCTGTTAATGAGCGCTTAGGTAATTTCATTGCTATACAAAACTCTGTTAAAAATAGAGATACCAGGCATTTGAGTGAAAACAGTCAGGACCTGCAGAAATCTCCTGTGCCAGCCCATCATGGAAAGGCCTGCAGTGGATCTCCTTCAGGCTGGAGAGCTGCACACCCTCACCTGAGCCTCTCCCAGCAGCCCAGTCCCTTACGTGTTGATACTGCCACCATTAAGCCCAAACCTTTCCAGTGTCTCAAACCAAACTCTCGCTCTCTAAAACGTTCGCACATTTCTATGTCAAACATCTGCTTAGGTGGCTCTGAGACGGTGTGTTTTGGTGTTGTTCGTGTGCAATCTAGTGCCGCTTCCTCAACGCATGTGTCCCTTCCCTTCACAGCCTACTCGACACCCAGCACCTCCCCCGCAAACCGATTCGTCAGTGTTGGACCACGGGATCCAAGCTTTGTAAATATCCCTCAACAGACTCAGGTGGGCCGCTTTCGACTTCTCTGTTTGCCTGCAGCCTCTTCTTCTCCTCCTCCAGTGTCCTCTAACGTGTCCCCGCGGAGCAGCTGCACTGCCGCTGTCACTTCACCCACATGGTCTCAGTAACTACAGTGAAATGTCACTTGCAGTTTGTTTGTCTGTTGTGGTTTTTTTCTTT
>VZUA01095716.1:747-11352 GCA_013401035.1 Horornis vulcanius
GAGGAAATCTCTCTGTAGAGAGAACTAAAGGGACAAAATGCTTAAACACAAAGAAGAGCGATCAGCTTCTTGACCTCAGGCCAGTTTGCAGGGTAGAGAATTAAGTCCACGCTGAGATTTGAAAGTCACTTAATGAAGCAACTAGAAAGGCACTTAGTGAAACAAATAGATTTTGCCAAGCTGGGGAAATAAAGCAGCCCCAAGCGAAGCTCATGGAGTATGAATGATGCATTGGCATTGTCAACTTGGTAGACCATCCACTGTACTAAATTAAATATATTTGAGACAGAAAATGGCAAGAAACTTGACTTCAGAGAGTGCAAAACATCACCTAATGTGGCGACTTAATTAATGACCTAATTTTACAAACGGGAAGACCTCACTGGATAACCTCATTTTATCTGAGTTCTCAAGAGCAGGCACCATTCACTCAGACAAATTATGTGTAGGCACACTTGGGCAAGGCTGTAGCAAAAGATGAATGGATGTGGGATGGATGAGCGGATGGGTGGCCACTTGACGGCACAGAAACCTTGGGAGGAGCTCTGGTTCCACACTGTCACCTCAGAGGCAAACCCAAAGTCACTGCAGCACTGAAATATTCAACCACATTTAGAGCACTGTGTTGTATCACTGATAGTTCCTAGTTATTATTATTGTGTTTATCTGGAAGGAAAATGTGCTGATATGAAGCTTCAATAACCTTTTTGCAAATGCCAGTTGTGCTCAGCTGAGCTGCCTAAAGTTGGTATCACACAAAGTTTATTATTTGGCATTTGGATACTGAGTAAAACAAACCACACGCAGGTGCCATCTCAGTTTTTCCAGTGTGACTCCAACTTTGCCAGGAAGACTAAAACTGTGTGTAATGATAACAGTGCCATCCCTTTTTGACATAGTTGTGAATATTAATAACTAAACAACATTATATTGGGCATACAAAACAGCACTTTCTGACCTGCAGAGAGAATAGATTGCCTAAATATTGGAATTCAGTAAGATAAATTTGGATCTCAACTAAAGGGCACCTCAGTAATGTAAATGGTAATGCTTCTCTCTGTGGATTTTACCTTTAAAGAGTACACATTTCCGATTTCTCTGTCCCTCTATAGACTGAGGAATATCCATTAACATACAGCTCTTATTGTTCCCATCAGATGCTCACTCTCAGAGCTGCTCTAACTAGGACTGTAGTGGAACTAAATTAAATTTATGTATCTGAGAATATATTCCATCTGTTGGGTTTTGTTTGGTCAAGTTATTTTCAAGTTAATTTTCTATAACCAAGTCAGTCAAAAAGAAAGAAAAAAAAAAAGGGGGGGTTGGTGTAGCTGCAAATCATTTGCATTGAAACATCCCTAATGTAATAATCTAGACCTCAGCCCAAATGCTAATCCAGGCTTGTGCTGTCCCAGTGGGGAAACTTTAGCAATGTTGCAGAAACTGTGGTGAAAATCTTATGAAAGGGAGAATATCTCATGTGCTGAAAAAGCAAAGTTGCTCCAGGCTTTGAAATTATTGCTCTTTCTGCTTTTTTGGTATTAGAAATATCCAGGACAATGCAGAAATTCCTCTCTCTCTGCTGCTGTAAGATGGAATATGAAAATCTATCAATGTCCTACCTGAAAATTTCTCATTTGTGAAACTCATGTCAGGTCTGTGTCCAATGAACACGTTTAAGTTTCATAACTAACAATGATTAAAAAGTACATATTTATTTTTCATGGTAATTTTGAGCATACAAAATTGCATATAAAAAGAAATATGTTCTTGTATTTCCTATGGTAAAGGAAGTGTCATTTAAATTCCAAGAAACAGCAATGTGTTTTTTGTTAGTTTTGAAATGGAATTAAAGTCAGGCATTGTGCTCTCCTGCAGAGAGATAGAGCAAAGAGACCAGATACTGCAGTTTGCCTTTGACAACCTTCTTGGAAACTCAAGGTTTAACCTCCAGGATTTTATTTTTCATCTTCCAGTCTTTTGAGGATGGTTTTTTATAATTTACTTTCCTCTGCCAATATGGTTAAAGATTATTAATGGTGATGTTAGCAAG
Organism: Horornis vulcanius; assembly: GCA_013401035.1. Taxonomy (NCBI): domain Eukaryota; kingdom Metazoa; phylum Chordata; class Aves; order Passeriformes; family Scotocercidae; genus Horornis; species Horornis vulcanius. Next base: position 2,801 of record VZUA01095716.1, read on the forward strand.
AGGTAATATACAGTGTTTGAGTTTGGGTGGGATTTTCTTGTCTTGGTAAGGATTTTTGCTTCTGATAATTCTTTTAAATTTGATAATGTGCATTTCCTGATTCACTTGAAAACAGAAGAGAAAAGCCTGAAGTGTTTTATTTTTCTTTTAATTTACATGGATGTGTAGCCCTAGACACTCTTAAAATCAATAAGCTGAAAGAAGGACAAGTAAGGTAGAGAAAGAAATAATTAAATAATCCAGAGAGATGGATAGCAAAGGATAGTGAAGGCCTTATGTTATAAAGTTACATTTATTTTGGGCAGTTGTGACTAACCCTGAGTAATAGGATAGGAGGGAAAACAGGATTTCTCCTGGCTCTGTAGTGTTGACAGGCAGCACTTGCACTTTCTTGGAGATGAATAACCTGGAACTTAAAGTCAGAATTTTCAAGGATATTCTTAGAACTGAGCACTTAGTCCCAAGGGAAATTCCTGACTCCTCATTGCTTATTATATGCATGTTCAGTTCCCACCTTTCCTTGTGCCAAATCAGAGATTTTAATCTCTCTTCTAATTGCAATATATCCTTGATTTAATCAGCAATCATATGGATTATACAAGGATAATAACAGTCTTGAAGATGCTCAGTATTTTGGTCTTGATCTGGCAAAAGCATTTAGTGGAGTCTCATCTTCAGCATGGACACAGTTTCCATGAAACAAGCCTGTTGTTTCTGCACACAAGACATTTGCTCTTTCGGAGTCAGCAGCAGCCTCCAGGGAAGGAAAAACCCGGGGAAGAGAGCAGGGAGCAAGCACAGTGCCTGGAAGCACCATATAAAACAGCTCTCACTGTGGGTTCAGGCATTTGGGAGCCCATCTGCCACCAGCCAATGACCTGATTGCTCTCTAGCATATACAGCTTGCTGTATGATTTTGGAAAACATGGATTATTTTGGCAATTATTACCAATCCAGACACTGAGAACAGGCGGGCGCTCTCGACGCTCTCGGGTGCTGGGGACATCCTCTGTTGAGACTAGAAACACTCCTACAGGAAAATTTGCTAGGTAGTCTTCTTTTGGAAAGCCAAAAAATTGTCACGGTTTGAAATTATTTTTCATCATTTTGCATGATTTGAAATTGTTTTAGAGTGCTGTGAAATGATGACTCAGAGCTGTCCATCCTGGCCTGAGAGTAATGTACAGCTCTGTGCTGATGGAGCCAAGCCTGTGAAGTGCCAAGGAAATACCAGCAGAGGAGCAAGCTGGGCTAAGGGCCTGCAGCAAGGCAACAGTGGAAGATCAAATGTGAGTTACCTGACCCAGTGCTATTCACAGAGACGAGGATTTCTGACTCTGGGAGTGATGTCTCTCTACAAAGCCACAAGTGAGAATGAATAGCTGCACTGAGGTCTCAGTTGGTGTAGATGAAGAGCATCCCATGCCATGGAGCTGAGATTTTGTGGGTGTCTACTTAGGTTATTAATCTGCTGGAGAGAGAAAAATATCACACAAAAGAACTAAAAAGAAAGTGAAGAATTTTTCTATGTGTTCTGGAGTATTTCATTGTATAACCTTTATGCTTCTTCTTCCTAAAGGAGATAGGAAACAGCCTGGCTCTGTCCGTGAGCTTTAAAAATAATTTGATTTTAATCTCTGCTACTGTCCTACCTAAATACTAGACTGACTGACAGAAAAGAAAGACCCACAGGACTTTGAACTGCATCAATCATTACTGTATTAATATAACAAAAGATGAAACTAGCAGCACTGAGAAACACAGAGAAAATTGTGAATAGGCTGATGTAGGCATGCATTGTGCCGCAGATTCCAGTAAGGCTCCTAACAAAGGTACAACAGATGAGCCACAGACCAAGACACAGTTACTTAAAGGCAGTAGAATTGAGTAGAATTGAGTAGAATTGAGAACAATTAGCAGATGCAGCCCAGCATATCCAAAGCATTGTAGGTAGGCTTAAATTAGAAGGGTACACAGCCACAGCCCTTTCTTTCTCTCTTTCCTACTTTTGGGAGGTGAAAGAGCACTGCCTTATTGCACTGGTCATTTCCAAGCCTAGATAAATAAACTCCCTCTAGTACAAAGGGTGAAGAACATGAAGACCAAAGTGATACTTCACTGTTAGCTGCAATACCTGCTCCTTGCAGAGGAATAGCCAGGAGATGCTAATTCATGTCTCAGTCCAGCAATTTGCCCCTCCTGCTCTGTAGTAAACCCAGATTCTGCTGGGCTGGACAGCTGCAGACAAACCCAGAGAGCTGTGTGCATGCAGTGAGGCTCTGTGCTACAGTCTGTGCTGGACTGTCTGGGTGGTTCTCCTGGGTGAGGCCTCTGGATTTCTGCAGAACTTATCCTGTGATTTAGATATACAATGGGAGGCCTCTGCATGTCAGATGGTTTTAAAAAGAAGCTTAAAACTCTGTTATTTTAGTACTATTATTATTATTATTATTATTATTATTATTATTATTATTATTATGATCCTCTCAAGTTTGTAGCAGGACTCAGGGTCCACCAAAATGCATTTCAGGTGAGTGGGACAGCAGAAACTTAGGGAAAACCTGTCCTATGGACATTGATGGAGGGAAATCTGGAGGGAGAGTCTTGGGAGTAATTTGAAAGTTTTCCCTCAAATCCATAGATTTAAACAGAAAATTTTCCAGGTGACAGGCAACCACTCCAGGGGTTAGGCATGCTGATGACTTACCATCTCCAGATGTATCCTGCCCTGTTCTCAACCCTTGCAGAGGCTGAAGGTAGGACTACAACAATTTAGTAGTGAACCAGCTGCTGATATGCTGATATTTCTCCATAACAAAAATTCACCATCTCTCTAAAGGTCATTACTCTGCTATTGGTGGCCTTTCAGACCAGGTCTCCCCTCTGTCTTCTAGGTGAAGCAAAATCAGGGAGACCCTAAGAAATGAGGATCATAAACTTCTTTCCTTTGTGTTTGTCCTAGAGCAGGGCAGAGTGAACTCATAAGGACCTCTAAATTGCTCCAAGAAGAGCACAGTGGCAGCTTGTTCTTTCCAAAGTTAGCTATGCTGAGTTGCCCTTTTTTCTCTAACAGGAAAAAAGTGTTGCTCATTGTCAGTGTTGTTCATTGTTACTGGTACAAAAGCTCATCTCAGAACTCTGGCAGCTTTTGCAACGTTATCACAATTTTTCATGTAACTGGTATTTGGTTGCATAAGGTAGAACTACAGTAGGAGCAGTGAAGCTTTTAAAGCACAGAGTTGTCTGGTATATAGGCTCTTTTGACCTTCTTTACACGGTTTGGTCTTACTTAATGGAGTTTTTCTGGGTGCTCAAATATGAACACTTTATATTTAAAAAATAAAGGAAGAACATTTCATTTAGGACTGAATGTGTGGGCTGGTATCTGAGCTGAGAAATAAATCATTGCATTATTGTTGTCATTCTCCTTAGACTCAGGAGATTTAGTGTGTAAGCTGTATTTTAAAAGTTAAGAAATTTTCATATAGAAGCATAAGGTATAACTTTAACACAAAGAACTGTATAGAAGCATTATTCAAAGCATTATTGATGGAAAAATTATCATTGCCCCAGAAATAGCTCCTGGGAAAATATTTTCCCTACTCTGGAAGCATGAATATTGAGCATCTTTTATCATAATCAGTGAAGTTTTTCACCATTTTGGTGAGGAACAATCACCTTAAATTCTGAATGATCCAATTCTTGTGCCTGTTTCTCATATCAGTCTGGCATAATTACACTTGCAGAGTGATGAAAACACAGCTTTGTGAGGTTATTGTCTCCAAAGTAATTGCTATTTACCCTGGGCTATAAAATTTAAATCACATCCTTTCTGTCATGGACAACCTCACCCACAATAAGAGACTCTGCAATCACAAGCCAATAAACCAATCTAATGGTTAGTCAGAGGAACCAATCCTCCAACTTCAGCTTTGTGCCTCATCTTCATTTCCCAAAACCATTCTAAGTACAGAAAAAGGAGTCAAGTTACCAACATGCTGAAAATAGAAGCCCTCAAAGTTCCAAGTCAAAAGAAACTACAAACTCAATCAAATGGCCCTGGACTTCTCTTCCAGCCTAGACCAACTTGGCCTATCCAAGGGGAGCTGGGTTTCCTAACACTGCAGGTTTTGTGAATACACTGGGACAGTAGCATAAGTAATAAAAACAAAGCTGTGTGCAGTGATGGAAGACAATTTTTTTTTTTAAATTAAGTTCTTAATAGGGCCAGTGGAGTGATAGAATTATAGCTGGCACAGTTTCTTGCAAGTGTTTACTTTCACAAGCCAAGTGTTTTTGTTAAGACAAATTATGTCAAGCAGCATGTTCAGCCCACATACTTGTCTATTCCCTGAGGATACGAGGGCTGGCCTTGATATCCAAAGGAGGTCAGAAGAAAATTTCCATCTCTACACTGTCTTGCTTGTTTTTAAAAAGAGAAAAAGGGACACCACAGAATTCCCAGCAGGTGGGAGCTGTGTGGCTCTCACCTGGGCCAGCAAAGGCCTAGTGTGCAGACCTGAAGAGCCCTGTGCCTGCAGCCTGGGGTGTCAGGGCAGTGCAGCTGGAGCTGGTGTGCCAGCAACCTCCCTGGAAGCTGAGGGACACACAGAGCGAAATCAAAGACGGCCAGAAGGGACTCAGAGCTTTCAACAGTAACGTGAGACTGCCAAGGACATAGCTCTGGATGACACACCTAGGGTTATTTTAGCAAATGAGTGTTTCCACTGCAATGTGGGTGCACACAAAGATGCAGCAGCCTCAAGGAAAACAGCGTGACTCGATTATAGCGTTATGGATAAGATAGGTGTTATTGAATTGTATAGCTGCATGAGTCACAAGGTAAACTATCCCACATTGCTTATAGAACAGCTTCAACTTCATAATCAATAAGAAACGCTTTTCCCATTTCCTGTTCTCATTCTAACATAATTTGTATGGTAATAGAGCACTGAGGGCTCAATCAGGAAAGCGACCACACTGTACCGAGTGCTGAGCAACCCAGGGATGGTTCCAATGCAATGTTTGTAACAACTCTTCCCTGACCACAACTCTATGGGCAGAGAAATGCTACAATTAGGACATAGAACCTATCAAATAAGAACCAGGTTGGGAGAAAACAGCCTAAAATATATTTTCATCAAAAGTACAGGAAGCAATAGGCTTCTCTTAAAACTTGCCTCACAAAAAGTCGGCATGAATCTCTTGTCTGTGTGATGAATCTGTCCAACACATTTTTTGAGATAATAAATTAGCACTCCTTAGTGTAAATCATAATATATTGTTATGTGCAATAACACAGGCACAGCTGAAGAATGGCTCAGACACTGAAGACACTGGCCCTTCCCAGTCTCTTCTCCTGTTTTAGAAATCAATTTAGAGACTGATTGATTTTCCTGGGCTACAGGCAGGTTGCAGGCAGAGAGCTCACCACACTGTTGTTTGTTTGACTGGTTTTTAATTACATCATTTTGTCTTTCCTTCCTCTTTCTTCAGCACCTCCAGGGTTGCTTGGGCAGAGGGAGAAAAGCAGCATCCTGAGACATTTCTTACCAAGGAGGGGCCATGTCCTGGAATTTGGGTTGGATGGTTTCATGCAGAAGTTGCTCCTCTGAGTGTGGGCTGCTGTTTTTCTTTCTTTATTGTAGCCAGACTGTTTTAATCTTTTCAACAGTAATGATGTATACAAAGAATGATTTCTTTTTTGTCTACTGAAGCAGCTGGACCATAAATGCAAGGAGAGGATAAAGAAAATGGCTTTTTATATAGTTCTTGATATAATTTCTATGGTAATAACACTCAGATTGTTATGTTTGACAAAGAACACATATATATATTTATCTGGGGGGAAAACAACAAGCAGGGCAGGAAAGGGAGAGTAATGAATTTAAAATGCTTGGCTTAGTCTGAGAGGGTGGGAATGGGCAAGACAGAAATTGCAGGCTTGACTGATTTCTTCTCTGGACACCTGACATGAGAAGCAATGTTGGCTACAGCCCAGTTGATGGGACCATTTCACAGTTTGACTGCAAGCCAAAAAAGCCTGTTGTGTTTCTGTGCTCCATTTGGTTTGTTGCCACAAACAGAGAATACAGCAGCCAGCAATGTTGATCTCCCTCCTGCAGCTGTTTTGTGGCTGCATCAGCAGATGGGGGCTGTTTGGTGGAAGTGTAGAGAGCTACTGGAATGATGGAATAATATTTTCACTGTTTTGTCACACAAGCATATTTGGAGGCATATGGGGGACATGATCTGGTTATCCCTGAGTCTGTGATCTATTAATTTATGCAACACATGCTGAAGTGAAGGGTAACATTAATTTTGCTTAAGTCTAAATGCCTGCCAGGTATTCCCCCTGGACTCTTTTCATGCTTGCTGGACAAAATTTGACATTTTTAGTGAGCAGACAGTCTTGATCTCCTTAAATGTCCCCTTGAGTTTAAGTGAATTAGTCAGTGTCTTTGTCTCTCCCTTGACCTCTCAGGGTAGTTAGATAAAGAGCCCAGACATAAGTGTCTGTGCTGTAAACAGCTTAAATGAGATCCCACAGAAGATGTCTGGACCTGACAGAGCCATGATGCATCCATAAGCATCACTCCTGCAGTTAGTGGTAGCCTTGTCTCACCAGGTGAGATGGTTGCAAGGAGTATTTTTCAGGAAGACTTCTCTTGGATCATGGCAATAATACCTACCAAAAAAGAGTGGGAGTTTAATGTGCAATACTTCCTAATTACTAGCATAATGCTAATAATACTAATACTAATGCTAACACTAATGTGCCTTGGCTTGCTATCTTATCAGATTGTTTTTTTTCCCTGCAACAAGTCTTTATTTAGATCTTCTGTCACTATAAAGTCAGAATGTCAACATTTTGTTTACAGAACTGAAGACACATTTTAAGGAGAAAAACAAACCCTCTAACACTCAGAATATAGTTAAATCTCCTGATTCAGCTTGGTTTTATATCTTTTGTGGAAGGCAAATATGGAGAGAGCATCTATGCTAGACTCATGTAAAACTTCATGCAAAAAATATTATTTCTCCAGGTAACCACCTAAAAGAGATACTATCCCAGTGTCTTCATTTCCATCTTTAAAGGGACATTTTGTTCCCTTTTGATTGCAAATGTATTTCAGAGATATTTTCAACTCTCTTTTCTGCCCTTGTTACCTCTCTAATCACAAAGTCTTGTGGTCTTTTAGGTAGCTGTCAGACACACAGGGCAGGAGTAATGAGAGATCTTCATGCTTACTTCAGAATGAATCTCTTATGAATAAAGAAGGATGTAAGAATTCCAGGTTTTATATTTTGTCCTAAATATCTTTTTCAGAAAGTAATTCCGATTATAAGCTTATATTATAACATCTTGAAACTCTGTATCACAAGAGTTTTGTCCCATCACCACAGTTCCTTGTTGCAGATCAGGAAGGGTTTATGTGTGACATGTTGGTGTACGCTGCTCTTCTGGATTCATCACATCACACACAGCAGGGCCAAGTCCTGTATTAGCTAATTTGCAAAAAAGCACACATTCCATTTAGGCTTGAAGGAGTGCCTGATGAAATGAAGTCCCATAATGTCCAAAATGTAATTTCATTCTCTTTCCATCTGCAAAGTTTTCTCCCCTTTCCCTGAGGTGAAGGGAAAGATCTGCATAAGTGTAACAACCACTTTATTTCTACTTCAGCATTTCTATAGCTGGGTTTTGTCCACCTCACAAATGATGTCAATGGGGTCACCTGTGTTTGATCATTAGAGGGAATGCATGTCCTTATCTGCATCCCACACTTGACTAGAAGTGTAGGCCTCCTCATCAGGCTGGAAGTGATTAATTCAGCTGGAGCATCCTTTTCTTGATGTCAAGGAAAGAAAGGTGAGTGCCAGCAATTGCTGATTAACTTTTGCAAAGTAAGGAAAGAAGATTAGCAGGATTGAGCTTTGTCACCTCTTGCTTTTTGGTTCAAGTCTTCAGTGAATGAAAAATCATCTGTGCCTGATTAGAATTCATGTCTGTCAGAACATATTTCAAAGAGACAGTAACTTCTACATGGCTCAGGCTGAGGTAAGTCTGGAAAACTCACCTCTCTTTACAGACCAGCAAAGACAAATGAACATTGATGAGACTCGAAGATTATTGGTTCAGAAGAAGTCAATGAGAAACTTTTCCTGGAGTTTAACTGCAGTCAAGAATTCTTAAGGATGCTGTGGATTTTGACTGCCACTTCTCTACTACCTTCCATGAATAGCATATTAAAGTGGTACAGAGAAAGCCTTCTTTAACAACAGCTAGAAGTCCAGGCTTCTTCTTATTTAATTTGATTTTTCCATTACCAGGGAGATAAGCCCTGGTTATTTCATTCAAGAAATAACCACATATTTTTTGAGGAGTGTGAAAAGTGAGCTAGATCCCTTAAAGAAATAAAGCTTATAGAGGAGAAGGAGGGGGAAATATCAGCTTGACTGCAAAAGTCGAGCTCATTTCTCATGATCAGTTGTATAAGAGTAAATTTCAGCACAATATTTTTGGGCAAATATGATATACAGGAGGAGTG
>VZUA01095723.1:12578-25061 GCA_013401035.1 Horornis vulcanius
AATAAAATCTATACAGCTTGAACCAGAAGGCAGTTTATTTTTTTTCTTTGAAGATGTATAGAGTTTACTAGTATGCTGCAAATCAAGATAATGATGCTAACTTTGAGAAATCTGACATACAGGCTGGTTTGAGAAAGGAGAGGGCTTTGTGTTTGAGAATTTGTCACATTTTAGTGGTGTTGGAGGGTTTGAAAGCTTCAGCAGATAGATCTTATGTCATATGCATATTTCAGTGGCCAAGTGCACATCAGATCTGTGAGAACAGCTTCAGCCTTCTGAAGGTGCATGTCCTGGCCAGACCAAATGCTCAGAGTGGAGAGGTGATGGACCAGTTTTGAAGCAGGGTTCCTTTTCTTCACTGATTGCCCCTAAAAGACTTTCAGGAAGTGCTTTCAGGAACAGGAGGCAGTGCAGTAAGGGCTTTCCTCATCATCTTACTGCAGTTTGCTGCAGTTTTTAAAGGACTCCTAAGTCTCTAGGACTTAGACTCTAAGACTCTAACCCTGTTTGTCTGCTGTTACCTTGAACATTAGAAATAAGCACTTTTTTTTTTTTCTTTTTATCTCCAGTNTTGAAGTGATGATGAATTGTTTCCCACCCATGTGCACACAGTCAAGTAATTCCTTTCTCAATACATTCTTTATAATGCTGTTTCTTTAAGTATGTGCTTGATGCTTCTAACTGGATTTTTGTAATATTTAGGATCTGATTCTAGCTTCAAATCACCTCTTTTTTGTTCATTTTGTGTTTTTCTGGCCAGGGTGAAATCTGTAATCTCTGTAATCTCTGTGATCATTACCATTTGATTGTATTTAACACAGTTGTGATACTTGTTTTGGAAACCTTTGCTGTTGGGGTTTTTAGTGACATTGCTGTATGATCCCAGCATGATGGCTGAGCTGGAGATGGGCATCTGTAACCATGTGTAACACTGTGGGCTTGAACCCAGGTGCATCCTTAGCAGGGTTCCCTGTTAAAGGCTTCTGAGAGACATTTTGGTGTGCAGAGAGGAGTGCAAATACAGTACTCAGTGGGAATTGCTGGCAGCATAAACTCAAGTGCCCCAATTTTCCATCCATCTCATCTTTTTGCAGCCTTTAAAACAGTAAAACCCTAGCTTATTCATTGAGCTGCTTATTTCTGTCTGAGGGTGGTCCACAGGTCAGTGGAGTTTTAATGCTTATTTTGTGGACAGGTTCACAGTCATTATGTATTTGTGGAGTGTTAGTCACTCCTGCTTACTGATGAAGTGGTGAGGATGAGATAAACAGGACAACCTATGATATCAAAGGTAGGAGTAAACAGATGGTTGAATGCCTGGAAATTGTAGGCATTCCTTGAACACCTGCCTGCATGTGCTGGAGTCCTGTGCATGAGTCTGAGAAATCCATCTGAACAGTCTGGGATCTGACCCGTGGTGGGAGTTATTTATGGTGTCTGTCTGTACAAATTATAATTCTGGGTGATGAGCAGGAAGCAGCAGAAGGGTTTGAAGCAATGGGTTCCCAACTAGGGGGATGGAAAGCAGAGCGCAGTATTTTTCCAGGAGCTGCAGAAGGGCTTTTGGCAGTGGGAGAGGATTGCCTCCAAAGGGGATTCAGCACAAGTGCACCACAGCTTTTCTCCCCTGTCTTTGTGGCAGCTGCTGTCTGAAGTGGTACACAATAAATGGGGAATATGTTTCTGGTAGATTAGAAGGGCTTTGCATGGGCTGGAGCTCATGGAGGTGGATATTTCTGTGATAGCAGTACATGTGTATTCAGTCTTTGTGAAGCACTGGAAAATATGCTGTCACATCACATAGATTGATAGAGAGATTCCAAAGAATTACCTGGTGATTATAAAGAGAAGCAAGGGTAAGTTATGGCAGGATGTAATAATTACTAGGGTTATTTTTTCATGTTGTTTTGGGCTGGGTCTGCAAAGAATTGTCTAATATTGGGGTGAGAGGTAATTTTTCAGTAGTACCATGGCTGAGAAATGTGCTTTGAATTCTGTTAATTATATTGCAGCTATGTAAATCAAGACTTACTGTGTTGCAGTAGTTATATATGGATTCTTCAGCACCTCACGGAATTCACAGGTGTGTAATGAAATGTTGCTGTGCTTACGTCTTCAGTATGTGATGTCACATCATGGGAATGAGGTGGTCTTTAGCTGATTTGTTTCATCATAGTTGGCAGTATCTGCAGTTGTCTAAGAAGCTGCATAACATCTTTGTGTTCTCGTCTCATAAATTGGTTCTTCTGGAATATATTGTCTTCTGCAGTCCTTTGGGTAAAACCTCCTATAGTCTCTATTCCTGTGGACCCAATGGTTAGAAAAAATGGGAGAACTGTATTTATGTGTGCCATTTCTTTGATTCTTAAGCTGGGTTAATCTTTAGGTGTGTATCTATCAAAGGTATTTCAGTCAAGGAGCCTGGTTTAAAAAATGAGCAAATAAAAACCAAAGCAAAGCAGAGAAAGAGATTTTTCCATGAGTAAGGTAAGCTAAATGTCAAAACTCCCTACCTTTCTCTATCTATGATCTTTGTAAAGTAAGAAGTCAGGTTTATTTTGGGAAACAAACCAGCTGTGCAGCTGTGGGCACAAGGCTTTGCATGACATTCTTTCTAAAGCCTCTAAATTCAAGGTGAGGCAAATCTAGGATAGAGTGAGATGAGAGAAGTGAAGCAAATGATGCTTAGCTGATGACAGAGAACAGTGGCTGTGGTTGATATGTCACTCCTGGGGGTGTGACAGACCCAGAGAAGGCAGATGTTCCAGGTGGCTGAGGTTGTCCTGCTCCATTTGCTGCCAAGCTGTTTGCAGCACTTGCCCCAGCGGTGCTTATTGCAAAATGGCAAGGGTGATATCTTAATGTGATGGAAAAAACAAAGCTGTCATTTGTAAAGATACCAGGGAATAGATCAAAGGATATGTACTAGAAACATCTGAGTAAGGCCATCTCTAAGGATCAAGGGGACATCTGCCTGCAAATCAACAAGTAACTGTCAGTGGAAGAAAAAGTTGTTTTATCTCAGTGTCAATCTCCCAGACCAAGAACACTATTCACCACCCAGCTGACCCTCACATGAGGAGACAGCTCATCAGTGTTTACTCTGCCTCAGATACATATATGTAGAATAGTTTGATTTTTAAAGCCAGGAAAAAACACTAAACAGACACTAGGTTTGGGATGGTGGTTTTGTGGTGGTGATTTGTTGGGTTTTATATGTAATGTTTTTACCTTCCTGTGTAGTTTATTTGTTATGTGCAGGTCTTTGTGTATTTTTCTTTGCTTCTAATTAAAGGAATATCAGCTATATTAATCTTTTATGTTACCTGAGATGATGACAAGCAAAAAATTATTCTAACATTCTAGTGTTTTATTATTTGTATGACTTGTGTATTGGGTTTGTGTGGCAAAGTTTTGGTAGGGGAGGGAGAACAGGGGGGAGCTTCTCTGGAGAAGCTGCCAGAAATTTTTGCATTTCCAAGACAGACCCAACACTGGCCAAGGCCAAGCCCAGCAGTGACACTGGTATTGCCTCTGGGATGATGTATTTAAGAAAGCAACATGTTACTGAACAGCAGCAATTCCAACAGCAGAGGAGTGAGAATGTGAGAACAGCAGCTTTGCAGACACCCAGGTCAGTGAAGAAGCAGGTGCCTGTCTTTCCTAGGTGAGACAAGAGCATGCTGTGAGGAATATAGGCTATCCTAGCTAAAAAGGAAAAAAAAAAAAAAAANGTATGACTTGTGTATTGGGTTTGTGTGGCAAAGTTTTGGTAGGGGAGGGAGAACAGGGGGGAGCTTCTCTGGAGAAGCTGCCAGAAATTTTTGCATTTCCAAGACAGACCCAACACTGGCCAAGGCCAAGCCCAGCAGTGACACTGGTATTGCCTCTGGGATGATGTATTTAAGAAAGCAACATGTTACTGAACAGCAGCAATTCCAACAGCAGAGGAGTGAGAATGTGAGAACAGCAGCTTTGCAGACACCCAGGTCAGTGAAGAAGCAGGTGCCTGTCTTTCCTAGGTGAGACAAGAGCATGCTGTGAGGAATATAGGCTATCCTAGCTAAAAAGGAAAAAAAAAAAAAAAACAACAAACAAAAAACTGGGACCTCTCTTTGCCGTGTACTTAGCACCTGGAAATCACTGGGGAAGGGGAGGTTTGTTCCTGTTTTCTTTGTTCATTTTGGCTGATGCTACACGGTGTTGGGTGTTTTTTCATCCATACATTCTAACTGAGTGTTACAGGGGGATCCTCATGCTCAGATTAGGAGCAGCAAACTCTGAACTTTGAATATAAAAGCTCTATGTTCCTGCTGAACTTCCTGCAGCTGAGACCTTTTATGGCCAAATTTTGTACAGAAGCCTTGCTCAGACTGAGGCATTGGAATTTGTTCTCTGTTGGAGGCTGTGTTGCTTTAGTCCTTTCATCGAGTTCTCTGTCCCTAATTTAGCATCTGTCCAGTTTGTCACCAGGATCATCTTTCACACATTCTGTGTGCAGCCATATCTGCCTCGGGTTCCTCTTGAATTCTGAGGACTCAAGCAGTGGGATTTATATTTGTTTCAAGTGGCAGAATCACCATTAAATCTATTTAAAGAAAACAGAACTACAAAACATTCAAAATTCTGGGCAAATATTTTTATTTGAGCAAATAGAAATATTCATATGTTAATGAAACTTCCATTTTGCAACTAAGAAGTTTCCATATATGAAGCTTTCCTTGTGATGTGAGCTGTACAGAAGAGACAGTTGCTTTAAAATACCAACTTCACGGTGAATTAACTACAAATGACATCTAATTTTACTGTGATTAAAAAAAACCCCAGCAAGTCTGCTTTTGAGTGCAGTGCAGTAATGCTAATTTATGGCTTATTTTGCCAGGACTTTGTGACCCCCTTTTTTTTAAAAACTTTTTCCAGGCAGATGCCTATAAGTGGAAAACACTAATTCCACAGAGAAGCACCCGAATTAGGTAGTAGACCAGCTAAAAACTGAATAAAAAGTACCTCCGGCTCTGCAGCTACAGGCAGTATTTAGGGAACATTACTGAGTTTAATAAGCTCTTTGCCACCTTACTTTTTCTTATTAATAGCCAGCTCTGGACTGGAAAATCAACCATGAATATTTAAATTCGCTGATAACCTAGAAATAAAACTCCAGACTCAATAAAACTCAAGCAGGCATAGAGAGGTACTTAAATTTTTTAACACAGGAATCCTCTTGGCTTCAATGGGAATTTCACCTGAATGGAAGCCTTAGGATCTGGTGCAGCTGAATTAGGTGAAATGAATAATAAATGGCTCTAGTGAAATAAAAGAGCATCTAGAGTGGGGTTTTTTTGTGTGGAACAATCTGTGTAATGAAGCTGCTGCTGATGAAAATGCCATTTTTAACTCCTTAATCTAACTAGCTAATCTAGGAGTAAGATCCTGTTCAAACTGAGTAGTCTCTTAAGAAAATGTGTACCACTGAGAATTTTACTGTGTGGAGCCATGTTTCTGCTAAAGTTCAAAACAGTGAATTAGCATATTTCATGAGTGATCTCATTGAGGTCAATCAAGGTGTAGTGAGGGAAAATGTGCCTCATTCATCAACAGCAGCATAAGAAACCAATTTCTTTTTAAGAAATACTTCAACAAGTTAAGGGACTGGAAAAAACCATGAGAATAAAAAACAACATGCTGATGTTGTACAGCTTATTGTGTGTTTAATTCTGACAAAAAGTCTGTCTTCCTGGATTTTTTTTCTTCTTTTTTAATATAAGATGATTTTTCCCCTGAAAAAATTATGATACCAGAATGCTTTAAGCAAATGAAGTAAATGTAGCCAGCAAGCTGGCACTGGGGATGGGAGATCCCCTGTCCTACCTACAGCCTCTTCCAGCTCTCCGTGGGTGGCTGACACTCAGCTCAGCCCTCCATGGCTGTGCAGCCTGCCAGGGCTTGCTGTGGGGCTCATTTCTCTTTTTTCCCCCTCTTTCTGAGCTCCTGTAAACACAGCATAAAGCTGGGAGGGGCAGGAGAGAGGGAGAACACATGGCTGCGGGACTCTTGGGCAAGATCTTCTCCCATGTTGATCAGAATTAATCACCACAAAAGCATCAGCCACTTGCTTTCATTGGGCTGACATTTGGAGGAAGAGATCATGTCCCCATTCATGTAATCCTTGGGAGGTGAATAAATTGGGATAAATTACTTTTTCAGGTGACTTGTGCAGATTGTCACTTATGTACAATGAGGATAACTAATCCAATTATTTTGCTTTAAGGAGTCAGGGTGAAAATGTGAGTTAAACCCTTGTTGAAGGGTGATGCCATCCCCTCTTTAATGACATAACCTCTGTTAATATCCACCATTCTGTTGAATGTCAGTCCTTCAGCGTGTCTATTTTTGCAAGAGTAACACCCATGATTTTCAACAGTCTGCTCCACAAAGATTTCATGAATTGTACAATGCTACCCTAGAGCAAAGAAGCCACAACTAAAAGAGGTGACTGCAGAATCTGCTGAATTACATGCAAGGAAACAAGCTTATGGTTAAGACTGTACTCATATGTATGTACAGAGAAGAAATGAAATAGGAAGTTTTGCTGATGTGGGACCTTAGGAATTTTCTTTCCCCCTTCCAGGCTGTTTCTGTATCAAGTGAAACATTTTTAGGGTCTGTTGTTTCTTTCCTAGAGATGTGTCGTTTTTCTGCAGAAAGTGATGAAATGTACCTGAAGACTTCCCTTCACAGTAGACTTTCTCTGGAGAATCCAACATATTGTGCCTGGTAACATATTAAAATTAAATCAGTAATATCAATAGATTTCAAACCTGTTGGGTTTAAAAGACACTTGCCAGTCTGTCTCCTAGAAGGTGTGGCATTAAAGCCCGTTCTGAGTTCAGTGCTCACCAACTCACTCTGCAGATTCCTCTTGCTTTTGTTAGGCTTTTGTTCATGCCTGTAGTCCCCAGGGAAAGAGTACGCAAGATGTAAAAATAATATGGTGCCCACTGTAGGGTAGGTATGAAGCATAAAAGGAAACTCGTGTGGTTCTGGTTGAATAGTTGCTAGTTCCATTATGATTGAAGCAACTTTAAAATAATAGTCATACTCAACCTTCAGGAACTGTATGTCAAAGTTATTTTCAAACTTTTTATAACGTTATGATAAAAATCTGTTCAGTCCTTCATATTTGCAGAAATAGAGTTCTTCCTAAATACATCAATCATTTTCTTGCTTTTAAAAAGGAACTTCTGATTTAGTAATTCAGGCAGTTCAATAGCTGGAGTTTCCTTCTACTTAAGATGTGCAACATCTGAATTATTTCTTTCAGCATGTAGTATCTACTAAGTAGATCAATCATTTCAGAGACAAACTGAATGGTAAAGTTTATATGTGAGAGAGTGAAATTACCTTTCTTAGTTGATTTTTTTCCTGAAGAGACATTTTCTGTTTGGTGGCAATCTAATCTTCAGAATGGTACTCATTTATCTTTTGAATGAGACATGAAATGAAAGCCTTAAACACTTCTGGTCATCAGAGATCCAGTTGAACTTGTACCCTGTTTCAGCCTGGATTCTGAATTGAATTCTGCCTTCTTTAGCAATGTCAGTCAAAGAAATTACTCAGTTGAAATAGCTGTCTGGCTAACATGGAGTGGCACTCATGCCTTAATGTCATAGATGGCTGTGTTTCTGTGATAGGTTATGGATCCTTACAGCTTTTGTTGGTAATTACATGGTTTTAAATGTGTGTGACTCTTAGGTTGAGTACAGGCATGTGGTTGTGTGAGGGTGAGCTCATCCACTGTTCTTCTGTTGCACTCTCTTGGAAGCAGTGGCATCTCTGACCTGGACAGAACAGTTCAGCAGGGCCATTTACAGGTTCTTGCAGCCCTACCAACATCATCTTGTGTTAAGCTGGTAGGCAGAGCTGCTTTTGGAGCTGAGAAAACTGGGAAGGCACTCACATTCTTATCAGGGTCCCATGCACCACTCCTGCATGCATTGCAGCCACCCAGAATCTTTATAGCAGCCTGCTTGTTCCTTGCCAACTTGGGCTTGTAGGCATGCTCAGTTTTAGAGAGATTAAATAGATTTTTCTCATTTTCAAGACAGTATTTCAACAAGTTGCCAGGATGGGTCTGTCCTTCCTTTCTTTTGCGTTGGAGTCACCAACCAATGGAAGTTTTCAGAAGGCTCAGAAGTGTGAAATTGCTTTGTAGTCATGACGAGAAGGTTGGTTCTTCTCTTGAGTCTTATCAAAGTATTGATGGTGTTTATCAGTGGCTCCTTATGAGGATTGAATTCAATCTATAGATGTTTTATGAAGATCTCCTACATTTTCATTTGATGTTTTGGAGCACAGGTGGTACTGCGGTGTGGGAGAGCTGTTTAGGTATTGGTAGTGGTTTGGTAAGGAAAAACTTGTCTCTGTCAATTGTTTGGGATTAGGTTTCCTAGAATGAGACCTAGTGGTTTCTCTGGTGTTGGTTGGTTGGTTTGTTTTCTCTTTACCCAGAACTGGGTAAGGAATGTCCTGTGAGCTGTGTCAGCCCCTGCAGAAAGTGAGTTTAGTAGTTGTGTTGGATTTGAGGGGCCAGGTTTTTGTGATTGTCAAGGCTGCAGGGGTGGCTTCTGTGAGAAGCTGTAAAAGCTTCCCCCAGGCCTGGCAGAGGCATTCCCTGGAGGCTCCAGGGTGGACCCAGCGCTGGTGGAGGCCAAGCCAATCAAGAATGGTAGCAATATCTCTGATAACAGACTGAAGAGGGAGAAAAAGGGGCTGTGCACAAGTAATTGCAGCCAGAGAAGAGCAGGGTGAGAATCTGTGAGGGGAAGAGCCCTGCAGACACCCAGCTCAGGGCAGGAGGAGGGCAGGAGGTGCTCCAGGGGCTGAGATTCCCCTGCAGCCCCTGGTGAGGCAGCTGTGTCCCTGCAGCACGTGGAGGGCACAGGGATGCACAGATCCACCTGCAGCCCATGGAGGGGCCCACACCAGAGCAGGGGGATGCCCAAAGGAGGCTGTGAACCTGTGGGCAGCCCAGGCTGGAGCAGGGTCCTGGCAGGGACCTGCAGACCCATGGAGAGAGGAGCCCATGCTGGAGCAGGGTCCTGGTAGGACTTGTGACACTGGGGGACCCAGGTTGGAGCAGGGTGTACCTGAAAAGGCTGCACCCTTTGCAGTGGAAGAGTGGCCCACATTGGAGAAGTTTATGGAGAACTGTCCCATGGGAGATACCCCACACTGCAGCAGGGGCTGGGCTCTCCTCCCAGAACAGCAGCAGGAACAACCTGTGATGAGCTGACCATTGCCCCCATTCCCCACCTCCCTGTGCTGCTGAGGGGGAGGAGGTAGAGCCTGGGAAGAAAGGATGGGTGGAAGGAAGACATTTTTAAGGTTTATTTTACTTCTCATTACCCTGCTCTGATTTTTTTTTCTGATAAATTCAATTAATATCTCAAATTCTAGCCTGTTTTGGCCATGACAGTATTTGGTGAGTGACCTCTTCTGTCCTTGTCTCAACTCATGAACTTTTGCTGTATTTTCTCTCCCTGTTCAGCTAAGAAGGGAAGTGATAGAGAGGCCTTGGTGGGTGTCTGGCACCCAGTCAGGGTCACCCATAGCAGTAATGTGGCTGGACAGGGGCCTTTTTCCCTTATACTCATTTTCTCAGGACAGCTGTCCTGTCCACGTCTTGTTCGCTCTGGAAAGCCTATCAGTCCATCCAAAATGAATTAAAAATGGGGGAAAATTCTCTGTGTATTTCAAGAGATTTTTGTTTTGTGTCTGTTACAACCCTGGCAGGTTGTGAATTCTAACATTAATGGAAGCTGTTTATTGAGAAGGGACTTCAATTTTCTAGAAAAGCCTATCTGTTCCCCACCTGAAATTGTTTTAGTTTTCACCCTTGGAATATTCAACACAGAGTTTTTCAATTCTTTCCATTAACCGTGTGGCAAAAGTAAAGATTTTATTCCTCCCTCAGAAGTTTTCTTCCATTTTCCCATCTGAAATCTTGTTCTTTTATAGAAAAATCTCCAACTTTGATAGAGGTCGCAGCTGATGCTAGTTGAAGTATGTGTGCAGTAACAACTCCCTCAGCAATGCCATTAATCATTTGCAGGTTAGGGAGATACGGTGTGATAATGCCTGGGTATTCCTAAGGCCTCCCTTTTGAGATGACTTGAGTCATGAGTCATAGGTTTCTTTTTGAAGAGATTTGATTTTTGTTTCTTTTTTTCAATCCGTTATCTTTTCTCAGCAGGTTTTATTAGGGGTATGCATTACTGAATAAGATGAAAGAAGGTTGCATGTGTAGATGGATATTGGTGGGTCACTGAGGATGCAGAAGCTGATCAATATTAGGCAGAATTCCTCTGTATCTAATATCTGTCTCACTGAATTGGCTGTAAGGGATTTTTTCAGGTCCTCTCCATGATATGTGTAGTTTGCAAATGTGAAAAGAATTAAATACAGCATGACAGAAGGAGGTAGTCCATTGCTCCCTCGTCCAGCCACTGTAAAAGGACACATTTCTTTGTTAAAGTTGTAGGTTGTCCTAGTTGTGCTAAAAGTGTCCTTACTGTGTGTTAAATAAATTAACTGCTGTGTTAAATCCATTATTGTATCTTGCTACAATCCGCAAAATTAAATTGGTCACTTAGTCCATTTGCTGTACAGCTTCAGCAGTGAACTGATTCACTGTAAAAATAAATTGAAATAGCTCCTTTGGAGGAAATTCTTCCAGGGAGAAGGAACACCCAAAGCGAGAAATCTGATATAGTTAACATTGCTACTCTGCTAACTTGTGGAAAAATGGAAGACGTCACCTCATTGCATTTAATGTGATTTTTCATGAATGCTAAATTCAATCTAGTTAAAGAAACTTACATACAGTACATTCACATTTCTAGATTTCATGTTACACTCTTCTTTACACTTCTGTGTATTAAGTGCCAGACTTAAAGGGCATAGACATTTTTTCTAAGCCAAATTGAGAAGTAAAATGAGGGAAGAATTTTGTGTCAGTCAAAGCAAAAAATAACTGCCTGTATGTGCAACAAACAGTTTCTGTTTTCCACCGAAGGAAAGATAGCTTTTTTAGAGTCATGAAGAAAAGGGTCTAAACCAACCAGGGAGTAACTCCATAAATGTTTTTCTTTTCACTATTAGAATCTTTCTTTCAAATAGAAATTTAATAATTAAACCTTAGGACTGACCGTATCAGAAGCATAAGGTAAAAATCAAAATATTTTATGAACCTGTAAAGACCTATAGGCTTTCTGGTTCTCATAAGCTTTTCATTTATACTTTTAGTGGTACTGAAACAGACTGAAAACCTTGACCTATTAAATTTGGGGGAAAGGGATTTTGTGAAAACCTAATTTATCTGACAGAGTGATAAAAGGCTTTGTCAGTCTTTACCCCAGTAAGTTGTCTTCCACTGTGAGTAGTCATGTGGAATTCAATTGTCTAATAATTATGTAAAGTACAGCTCAATGTAATGCTAGCCAAGAAAAATTAATCCAAAAAATGCAGTTAATGAAAGGAACATGAAGTGGTAATATGTATTCAGAAAACATTTTGAAAGTAACATTTGATTCAGAATATATGAGTCACTTATCTGACATTGTGAGCACCAAGCTTTATAAATATTGAGATATATTATAAGGTTGTAGTTTGTCTGTCTTTAAAAAAAATTGTATAACACTTAAGGATTATAGTTGGCTCCTTCCCAGAGCAGTAGATGAGTCTTAATTTCTGGACTCAGGATGAAGCTGTTGTTCAATCCTCAAGTTCCAGATTGCTTGGTGGGAGCCAGAAGGGTAGGAATATCTTAGCTTTGTGGCTCTGAAGATTTTGGCTGGATGGATTTTAATCCTCACAGGAAAAAAACCTTCTGTTGGTGTAGAGCGTTATGAATCATTTTGGGTGGGTAGAGCAAAGGCCATGCAATGTTGGCATTCTGATGAATCAGATCATGCACACACAGAACATTTGAGAAATGTAAGCACAGAAACAAAACCTAAGGATGGAGGGTGTCCTTCCAGCCTTCCTCTGTGTGTATATCACACTGGCACACGATCTGGATATTTCTGCTTTCTGGGAATGCTGCCACAAGTAAGGCAGCAGAACTTACTTAGCGCAGAGCATCTTTTCTCTAGGTTGTGTAGGAAAGTATACAGTCTTTGAATGGATGTGGTGTTATTAATTTTTTTTTTTACCATAGAAGTGGGGGAACCAAAAAACTCTTGACAATCCTGAAAGTTGATTGAGAAGTTACTGTAGAATGTGTTTTATAAAGTGCATTGCATCAGATATGATTATGTGCTTCGTTTATGATCTGGTTTAGAGAGGATAAACAAGAAAAAATACATTGAAAATTATGTAATTCAAACAAACTCTAATAGATTCCAGTTTTGAGCAGGTCACCTACAACAATCTATCTTAATTGTCATGTTGATAATGTAAAACAGATTTTTTTTTTTTTTTTTT
>VZUA01095724.1:0-14652 GCA_013401035.1 Horornis vulcanius
CAGTCTTAATGCTTACTGAGATCTAGCAGATAGTAGATAAATGGGAAATTATTCTTTCTGTAAACATTGGAATTGGTCAGAAAATTTTGACATCAGAAAAAGTCCTCCAGTATAATCCCAAAGTACCTTTTTTTTTTGTTTTAAAGCAAACATTAACAATATCACAATGGGTCTTTTTGTAGTTTCTAAATACATTTACTGTGAGCCTCTGTGCAATCAGACAACATTATCATACTGAATTAAACATAAGTTATCTGTCTTTACAATCTTGAATGACTGATACAATACCTGCTTTTCCAAATCTGTTGAATCATGTATGAAGCCCTATACTGAGTGAAGGAAATGCACACTCCTCTCTTATAATGTCTATGAAAAGAAAATGTAAACCAGAGGGACATGCTCAGAATAATTGCTCCTATGAATTTTATCTAAGCAAATTAAGAGTGAAGAAGGCTATCAGCAACATTCATCTCCTAAAAGTCACCATGGAGGCAGACATTTTACAGGCTAGAGGAGGCCTCTGGTTTGTTAGGTCTTATCTCCAGATCCCCACTCATGTTCTGTCACCCAGGCCCTCTGTTGTGCAGGTGTGGCCAGACCAAAGGTGATGTACTAGGCTTGTATTTACACAGAGGGTGTCACCAGCTGTGCACGTGCTCCCAAGCACTGCAGGTGCAATGTGTCTACACCATCATCCACACTGTGGCATAGATCCACTGGCCATTTAACAACTAAAAAAAGTGTGTCTCCAGCATATTTATTATTGATGAGCAATTATTTGATCTTCAGTCATACTAGATTACACTGATGACTTCATATGTAGACCACAGAACTGGCAAAGATGCTAAGGCCTTTTTTATTTTTCTTACAATAAATCAAAATTGATAACGTAAACCAGTTACCCTTCCCATGCTAATTCCGGCACAGTTTGTTCTTACCAGACCTGTAATTTTTCAGTAATTGCAATAGGTTGAGTGTCTTCTTGTTTTGCAATGATTTTGTCTTTTAAGTGTTCCAGTAAATAGCTATACATGTACGAGCATGAAGGTCTATGTAGATAATTTACCCTGCGCATTCAGCAGAATTTATTTTTTTACAGCACCTTGATAAAATATTTAAGCACAGAGAACTTCAGCAGAAACTGGTGGATGCCAAGTTGGAACAGTCTCAGGAAATGATGAAGGAAGCCGAGGAGCGACATCAGAAAGAAAAGGAATATGTACCTATCTTTCTAATTTGTCTTTTATCTAGCTTTAGGCCAAAACAAGCCCTGCATGCTATTTCACTAATATGTTCAGGTCCAATCTGGGGTGGGGTAACAAAGGGGTTTTTATAGCTACCATCAATGCTCAATGCAAAGGAACAGCCAAAGGCTGCTTTCCTTGGCATTTACAGCTTTAGAAGCACGCTGCAGAGCAGTGGTTTAGAGCCCATACAGCTCCAGCTAACTCACTGTTACCGTGCAGTTGGTGCATCGTGATGTTGGGTCAGCTGATGCCATTGGTTTTCAATTGTCTCTGGTGTTTGATCCTCCACCTCCCCACACAATAAATGCACACATCTAAACCATCAGAGAGGAGGCCAAGAATGTGGACTGGAAGTGAAATGGCTGAAGGCTGCTATTCCCCTATTCCATCCTTCCATGGACCCATTTCTGCCAGTGGAGGAATCCACAGGAGCCACTTGCTCTTAGAAAGCCTCCCCTTCTCTGTTTCCCTCCCTATATGGGTTTGCCAGTGCCTCTTTCAGACAGAGTCGAGGTCCATTTAGCAGCTTTGTCTGCTCTTCCTCCCTTTCTGGAGGAGGGGGACATTTTTAGCAGGGCGACAGGGAAAAGCAGGTCCAGGAGGGATGTCCTCTGCAGACACAGTGGGGATGGGAGGAGGACACTCCTCCATCTGTAGTCTCACACATTTTGTGACTCAATCAGACTAAAATAAATTTTCTCAGACTGCCTGGTATTTTCACAGCAGCCCTCACATCTACAAAGGATCAGAGTTCAATGCAGGCACGTGGTCCCACTTCTCAGTGGAGGCAGCAGCTCTCAGAGGGAGTGACAGGCTCTCATCAGCTGGAAGAAAGCTTTAGTTTTCACCAGACCTTCAGCTAACCCAGGAGCAGCATGAGAGATTTCTATAAAGAGAGGACATTTATCCCTTTCCTGCATCTGGAAATACATATATCAGCCAAGCATGGCTCTAATGCATTACTTAAAATACTCAAAATAGATGAAAATATGGGGCTCTAAGACTTGTGCCTAGAGCACAAGGGAAACAGCATACACCTCTTACCAAAAACAGCCCATAAGAGCACTTATCCTCTTTCTCTGCACTGACCTTGCAGGTGGAACACACACTCCTGCTCAGCTTTACTCCCAGCTAAAGAGTGAGAGTGAAAAGGAGCTGGGGCTTCTCTGTGTGGATCTGCATATCACTGCATGACAATTTGTAGTCCAGCTGACTTACTCCCTTTCACTCTGAAACCTACATAACGCCAAACCCCAAAATTTCATTCATGACCATTGATTTTTGGCAGATTTAAACTCCAGAATACTCCAGATGTCCAAGAAATCACTTACAATGGTAAAGCAAATATGGGCTTGCTTTACTGATGTCACTGGGAGTTCTGGTAATGAGTACCAGATTTTTAATACTGAGGGGGAAAAAAAAAACCCTCAAAACAGAAGATACAGCCTTGTGTCAATGACCTTTCATGCTACAGTTCTCCAAACATGAGTTTTGGGGCTGCTTGTCACCTGTGACTGTCCCTGTTTTAGTCAAAACTTCTTTGTGTGTATTAGACAGAACTGGTATGCATAGTTTTGGTATTTTCATTTATTTTAAAGTGAAAGTCATCACTGTCTGCAACTGGGAGTGGAAGATTTTCTTTTGGGCTTTGCTGTGTGTATGAAATAACAGGTTTGAAAACAAGCTACACCCTTTACACAGTGGGTGTATAATGGTATGCACAGTGTACAAAGAATATTTCTTCCATCGTCCAAATGAATGCTTAAAAATCCTGTCCTTGAGGTAGCTGGTGATGTATGGCTAGCATCATCTCCAAGCAAGGTAGATATAGCTGCAGAAATTAAGGCCAAAAGCTGTGCAATGAGTCAAGGCTTAATTAGGCATGTCATGATTCATCACAGGTAGCCCAGCACCCAGAGAGCTGGCCTACACTTGGTTCCCACCTCCATCCTATTGATGTGCTCTTAGTCCCACCCACCCAGCTATTGTGCTAGTGCCTGTGGGAGTAATGTATACATGTATGTATGAAATCAAGGTGCTTTTGATGGAGTTTTCTCACTTAGCTGTAACTCTCTCCAGCTTAGTAATGTGCAAAGTTAGAACAGCTTTCAGAACCTTTCTCTCCATAGAATTTTCTCATCCCTGTGCATGACCTTTGCTGGAGGATTTTGCAGGTGTTCTTAATTGAAAAGTAATGTATTCTTTTATCTGTTTGATTACTCTTTGAAGGCTCGCTATGATGCCTTCCCATGCACTTCTTCCATGTGGCAATCTTTGCCCCTATGCAAAACTTTACCTCAGACAATGAGGTGTTCCCTCTTGCAGAGCCTGTGCACCTCAAAAGGAGGTAATCTCATTGCTTGCACAGTTCACTTTACACATGCATCAAAGAATGCAATTCCTTATTAAAGCAGCAATGTGTGGCTTCCACAAAGGGACAGTTTGACCTAAGGATGCAGTTTTACTACGATCACACAACTGGTCAGCACTACTTGGACTTCCTCTCCCCCATACCAAACATTTTTAGCACTAGTAATACAAACTTTGATGTGCAATTAATTGCAGTTTAAAGCATCTGTAGCTTTCAAGTATATGACTGCAAGGTATTGGTCAGATTTCTACATAATTGGAATTTACAGAGTCTGACAGCAAAAAGAGGAGCTTAATTTTCACTAAGTCAGCCCCTGTGACTGTCTGGGCCTCCAGCAGCTATCATAGCTCTAATAATAGAGTGTAGCATCACCATCCTTCACTAAAGTGCTGCTTTGTAAACACCACATGCAATATTTATTCATTTCTTGATACTTCAGCCTCCTTGTTACCACTTCATCATCTATTAATAAATGTATCAGTTCTGATTCGTTTTCTCCCAGCTTGGTGTTTGCAGATGACCTCAGGCTGCATGAGAACGTGTGCTAATTTGAGCAAGCCTATCTGTGGCTTACTTCCATTACAGAAGAGTTTATTAACTCTCAGATTTTTACTGAGTGCAGAAGTTATGTGGGTCAATAAGAGAGAGGGATTTCATTAAGAGGCAAAAGCAGCAACTCTTTTTTGCCTTCTCTGTCCATCTGTTGTGCTGTGGCTGAGGACGGTGCAGGAGGTGGGATCTTTTCATTATTCCAGTCATTCTGGGTATGGAGGTAACCTAGCTGAGATTAAAGCAATCCAGATGAAAGTCCAGTTCTTAGAAGTAATGACTGGCCTAGGGACTGGGTAGCTCTGAAGGCTTTCAAAGAACTTTTCATTAAATCATTCAAACTCTATAAATTTTAAAAAACACTCTAAAAAAGTAGATATCAAAGAAAGGTAAAACTTAAAAATCCAGATTTCATCCAAACTTTAAAAAAATTGATTTTTTTTTTTTTTTTTANCTGAGAAAAAAAATGCACAAACTGATGCTCATTTAACCAATACCAACTCCTTTTACTGGCCATGGAACAACTTACTTGAAATTTTAATCAACAAGATCTGAATTCAAGAACTTGATTTATCTTCATGGAACCAAATATCAAATTAAACCCTCAAAATAAATATTAAGAGGAAGATATAAAACAAGTACAACGTGGCATTTCTTCATAATTGAGCTGGAAAACATTCTTGTCTAAGAAACTTTAGGTGGCAAAAATTCAGTGGGTCCAAATCAAAAGACTGAATTGATGGAAGAAATATTTTTCTAGACCTAATATATCTATGTTTATATATGCAGCAAGTCTAATTCAGAGAGTCTCTGTGCCATAAACAGCTGGAGGCAGTCAGCATTTTAGAGTTTGTCCTCAGCTCTTTTACCAGACAGTATTTGCATAGTTTTCATGTGTTATTTCCAACAAAATGGTTAGAATAAAAGTTTTTACTGAGGATCAAATACATTTTCTGCATGTGCTTCTACTCGCCTTTCACTTCCAGTATAAGATCCACTGACGTACACCGTCTTTTTAATTTTCAATATATTTTCAGAGCCCAGCTGTGCTATGTTAAATACAATTTACAGTACAATTTAAGTACAATTTAATCCAACAGAGCAAAATCCTGTGGTAAAATAACTTCTTTATTCTCATTTTTCAAGCTATCATTAGCTTTCTTTTTCTACAATATATTTGGCCTGACTAATAAAACACTTTATAAATGTTTGGTAGATGACAGGGACATTTCTTTAACACTCTGGTAAATGTTTCCTGCTTTCAGATTAAACCAATTGCTAAAATATTACTGTGTACTTTGGAAGTGCTGATTCAGAACTGTAGCTAGGAGAGGTCTCTGCACATCTCTTTCCTACAATTCATTCTGCCTTGACCAATCCTCCACCTGTTTTATCTGCAGCCTGCACATCAGAATGTGAGTTTGCCAAACACCTTGGAGCAGGGAAGCACACCTTCCCAGGAGAAGCCAGGAAAGAAACTGCATTCAAGCTCCTCCTGGGCTGCCTACTTACCCTGAGATATTTATCACCCTGAGCTGGAATTGGGTGCAATTGTCAGTGCAAACAGAGCCCAACAGACAGCAGTAAATGTATGACATTTACTATGCACTGGCTCTCTGAAAAGACACAGATTTTTTGATGCAGATCTAACTGTGACCATACCCACATGCTAACTCATGGTCATTAATGCAAAAGGAAGTTTGCCATTCACTGGAGAGCAAGAATTTGGCTGGAGCTGTGCTGAAATGAATGTGCCAGGAGGTACCATAGCCATTCTCTAGAAGTCTGGTGAAGATATGGCTAAGTACCACACTTCTTATAACCCACTGTACTGCACACTTAATTCCAAGTAGGTTTTGAACTCCTGTTCAAATATGCCTTTGGAACACAAATAGCCTGTCCCATGTCTCAGGATAACACTAAATAGTCTGTCTTACCTACCTGCTCTAACTATATTCACCTGAAAGTTAGATCACTCCTTATCACAGTAACATGAGTAGCTGGAGGATGAGGATTTCCAACTGAAAATCTAGGGACCTAACAATTTTCTCTCTGTTGCCCAAAACACAGCTCCTGAACCAAGCTGCAGAATGGAAGCTCCAGGCCAAAATGTTAAAGGAGCAAGAGACTGTCCTACAGGCGCAGGTGACGTAGGAGAAGTGATTGCATGGTGTGCCTTTTTTTGCCTGTTTTTAACTCATGAGGCACATCCCAGGTAAAGTATCCAAACTACTTTCTGTGTATTCCTTTTAGCCCCATTCTACATCCCATAGACTATTGCAAAGGAAGCAGGTTATTTTCAAGCCAACTGTAAGGTAATGCCCATACTGCAAATCATACTCTGGCATGTGGGTTTTTTAGTCTAAAGAAGAGAAGAGAAGGCCCTTTTGCAAATTTTTGGTATTTAAAAGAGGTTAATAAAGATGGTGAGAGATTTTTTGCCCAGGCATGTGATAGGACAAAGGGTAACAGTTTTAAAGTGAAACAGGAGAGGCTTCTTTTACATGTGAGGAAGAAATGCTCAGCTGTGAGGATAGTGAGACACTGGAAAAGGTTGCCCAGGGAAGTTGTGGATGCCCCATCCCTGGTAGTGTTCAAAACTGGCTGGATGGGGTTTGAAGCAACCTGATCAGTGGAAAGTGTGGGACACTCCTAAGGCAGGAGGATTTGACTACATGATCTTTAAAAGTTTTTTTTGACCCAAATCATTCTACAGTGCTGATTTATGAATGCTCACAGTGCTTAACTGTAGAACAACGTGTGTGCCTTGATTATTCACCATAACTACCCTTCAGGCAGATTTCTAATACAGCAAAGCACTGAAGTACATATGTATCAGGAAACAAGTTTACCAAATTGGACCTGCTGTGCCCATATATTTTTCTGGACTGGGGTGCAAAGGCAGCATTTTCATTAACATTAACAGGAATTCTGTCTACTAAGGGCTTAGAGAGAGGGGGTCTCTAGGCTTTCAGTGCTTAACTTTAATATGAAACTTCCAATAAAATAAAATTACTCGCCAAAATTACATGAGGAGTCAAGCTGGAGTGAAAGGCAGTAAAACCAAGAAATAGGCAGAATATACTACACTTTGGGAGCAATGCAATAATCACCTTGAATGGTCAAGTGAGACCTTGAATCAGTGAGTGAGAACACTAGATGACATCAAAAAGAGAGAGTATCAGTAGATTTTTCTAGATTTAAGAAACAATTATGTAGATTCTTTGGCCTGTCTGTGAGAAAGATTCCCCCCAAGCAGAACTTTGAGGGCAGTGGTGCCAGTCTGTCAGCCCCCTTGCAGCTGCCAATCTCCTCACCCATCAGGAAGTGCCCTCCTAGCCTTTGCTCACAGTTAATCATACAGGCAAGTTGTCCCAGCTTTTTCCTTGCAGATGGGCTAATTGCCACCTGTTGAGCCATCAAGAAATGCCAGTGTTAAACTGATAACCTGGAAACATGTTAAGGGGGGTTTAGTTTATCTTGTGCTTTTTCAGAGGCTGAGATAAGCCAGTGGCACACTGAAGAACATCATATAAACTGCTGCTGACAATAGTTTGACAGGTTCTGCAATCAAACCTCAAGGGCCTCCAACTGAGTCTGTCACGACTGCAAACCTGTTCCAAATTTTCTCAGGGTGGTTTTAATTAAAATTTTATGTTCAACCAGAAGAAAAAAAAATTATGCAGGCAGACCTCTGTAGCCAGTTTAATGAAGCTGAAGGTATTGCTAAAAACTAGAACATTTGAAACAGAAAAGGTGTTTTTAGAAAACACCAGTCAAGCAAGTCTGTAAAGGCATTGAGAGTATATGTGCCCCATGCGGACTTGTGCAGACAAAAATTAGGTGATTCACTTCCTGAAATGAAATGTGTTCCTCAAGTGTGAGAGCTCTGTCACTTACATATCAGCCTTCATTTGGAATTACTGGGAATAATAACATTTTTCTTTATTTTTTTTTTTTTATTATTTCCAGTATGGTAGCACCAAAGGAGCTCCCTCATGGACCAGATGATATCTGCAACGGGTTGTGCACATGCAGAACAGAAAGAACATAAAGAGGTTCTTGATGCAGACAACACAAAGCAATAAATAGATAATATTCCCCATCCCTGGAATTGTTCCAGGACAGATTGGATGGGACTTTGATCAACCTGGTCTAGTGGAAGGTGTCCCTGCCCATGGCAGGGATGGTCTTTGGAGACCTTTCTAACACAAGTCTTTCTATGATTCTATGATTAACAGAGGAACAGCTGCATGGAAATTTATGAGAAGCTGTTGGGTCAGTGAGATAGGGAGAAGCCATAATATAACCTTCACAGTGTGCTATCACTCTGTTTCAGAGGAGGTGATGAACACACTTCTTCCTTGAGTTAGAAGGAACTGGGGACATCATGTTCATGCCAGCTTGTCCCTGGATGGCACAATGTGCCAGAGACGGCCAAATCCGGCACTCCAAATGGTGACAGGGACCTGGCACCAGCTGAGGAGGTACACCCAAACTGTGGTAGTGCTTCCCAGGATGCTGCATGCTCTACCCAGGCATGATGCTTAGGCAGACTATTTTAGCTTCTGCATTGAAACAAAATCAAAAGATAGAAGCCAGCCAAGACCTTTAATTTTTGGTAACCAGCAACCACTAAGCCATGGCAACCAAGAAGAACATAACAAGGCCAAAGCGGTGTCCCCATCATAGCACCCTCTCAGCATGGCAGTGCTGAGGAGCCCCCAGTTCCCAAGGCCTTGCACTCAGCAGTGCTGCCTCCACCCTCCCTGCCCACACAGTCCTGCTGGATGCAGCAAGGGGGTCTTCATCCCCCTGACCTCGGAGCACAAGTGCATGCTCCTAGTGAGTGACACCTCTCACAGCCTACTCCCAGCCGCTATGAAAACATTCATTTATTATTCAGTTTAATTTGCAGAAGTTATTCTTAGTGCTATGGTGCTGCTTAGGGCCTCAGCTGGGGTCAGAGCTTTCCCTGTTCAAACGTGAAATGTTTTTGACCTAATTAAACAATACGCAAAAAATTGGAAGGAAAAATAGAGACAGAATTGAGGTGAGCTTTTTTTAAAACTGATCTGGGCTAGGAGCCTCAGTTCTCTGACTCCCACCCCTGCTCCATCACCTGGCTTTGGGACGCTCAGGCATTTCTCCTTAGAGCTGTGACATCTCTTCCAAATGTCAACATTCCTCTGATACACTTGGTGTCAGTGTCCCACCTGGGCTGTGGAACTTGGGCTGCTAAAAAAATCCTTCTGAGTTTTTGTTTGTGCCTCAGTCACAGCTCTGGCTACAGCCTTGTATAAATACAGACGTGCAAGCTTCATGTCAGCTAGCTCTGATATTGGCTCTATACAGGTTAACCTCCCATGTCTTCACCCAGCTCTGTGGGGAAGGGCTGCAGCCTGTACCCTCCTCCCAGCCTACAAGGCCCTTACAGCCCAGGTTATACGTGGATGGAACCCTGCATCCATGGCTGTGGCGAAGGGCACCATAACAACTAGCATAAACAAGCATGATTCATTATATAACCATACCTGATTTCAAAATCAGACTGAAACTCACCCCACTATTAGACATTTTCTAAATCTTCTTTTCCTCAGTAACTTCACAGTAGTATCAGGAGAGGGGGTGAGTTGGCTGGCACCACACTAAAGAAAAGCTCCTAGATAATCCTTTATCCAGCTCCCTGCTGGAGTGTAGAGGGCAACCAGCTTCCACCCACACACTGGAATACTGCAGGCTGCTCTCAACCCTGACAGTGCTCTGCACCCACCCTGCCTCGGCCACCACTTGTGACACCATCACTTTCCCTATGAGCTGCCAGGCCGGACAGATGAAATGTCTGATGACCTAAACACTGCTGGGGATGTTCTGGCATCAGAAGGAACAGAAGAAGCTGGAACTGGTCTTCTTTTCCAAAGGGAAAAGACCCAACAAACAAACAAACAAAACCACAAAACAAACAAAACAGCAACAACAAAAACCAAACCATCCAGAAAGAGCCAAAACCAAGAAAATCTTACAGAAAAACTAACCTCAGATCTTTAGAACATTTGTTCCCCCAGAACTATCTGATGATTTTAGATACAAGAAAAGTGTAATAATGACAAAATACAGCCACAGATAAACTTTCACATGGCTGCCAGGTATAAACTGATAGCAAAATATGGAGCCCTGGTAGTCTGAAATGCTGGGACATTGCAATAGAACTTCCTCCCGCTCTGCTTCGCAGAGGGAAGTGAAACTGGCAGAAGAGGCTGGCTGGGGATGGCTTGCTCTGTCTTCATTGGCCTTGCCTACAGCTGCAGTCCAAAACAGAGATGACAGGGTGCCCTCTCAGCGTGCTCAAGCTGTGGTGCAGGGGTGCATCTTGAAGGAATCCAGTGCAGAATCACGGCAGTGTGAAAGTGAAGGGTGGGCTTTGTTT
Source organism: Horornis vulcanius (assembly GCA_013401035.1). NCBI lineage: Eukaryota > Metazoa > Chordata > Aves > Passeriformes > Scotocercidae > Horornis > Horornis vulcanius. Next base: position 10,595 of record VZUA01095724.1, read on the forward strand.
ACATGCCAGGTAACACAGCAAGTGAGCAGTGACATTCCTCTTCAACAGCAGAGTCCAGTGAAGCACATCAAGCACTGCCTGTGCAGCTCCTGGCCACAGCCTGAGCCACCAGGTGGAAAGCTGGAAGAGGAGGAACCATGGCTGCAGCATGGTGTGGGGATGCCTCTCCTCCAGCTCACTTGGACATCAGAAGCATGATAGCCAGGGTAGCACCCAGGTCCCAGCCTGCCTGGAGGAGTACTCTGAATAATCCACAAGGCAGGTGAACAGCCAGGCAGCCAGGCAGGACTGACCTCCTGTGTCAGGGCTGAAACCCCCAGGTTAAAGCTGGGGTTTGGTGACATCTGCATGGTGAAGCAAGGCCTAGAGCTCAGGCACAGCTCTGCTCACCCTGGCTCTCACCTTGAGTTAATCACACAGAATGGTCCTGCACAGCATCTGTGGTTGGTCCAGCTCAGGTTAGTCCTTGCCCATGGAGATGGGCCAGGGATCAAACCGAGGGAAATGTTTTCAGAAGTCTTGATATCTACACAATTACTTTTCTTCTGGACACCCTGTACAGGGATACCACAGCTGCAACTTTCAGGAGAATGGGGCATCCATAACTCCCAGGTCTTTTTAAAATCATTTGCCTGGAGGTTTCTAGTCTTACTCAGTTTATCTTTCTGCAATGGAGGAATCATAATAGTTTGCAACAATAAAAAGATGCTAGAGTTTCTGTTCCCTGATGTTTGTGCTTCATGGTCTCCAAACAGAAGCCAATTTCCATGTCCAAACACAATACTTACTTTATTATCTTCTACCAAAGTAGTTCACCATGTTCTGAAATTACTGAGGGTTTGTTTATTTTTTTCTCTGTTAATACAGATCACTCTCTACTCTGAAAGGTTTGAAGAATTTCAGAAAACATTGGCCAAAAGCAATGAAGTGTTTGCCACATTCAAACAGGAGATGGAAAAAGTGAGTAGGAGCTCATGCCTGAACCCTGTAATTGATACTTTCCTTTTAGATTTTGGTATTTCTCAGTCTAATAATTCTATCTGAGATGGGAACCATCTCTGCACATTTTGAAGAATAATTTCATCAACATTCAAATAAGATTTAGGACACACTCAGCCACGACAGACAGCAGGTTAGATTTCAGCTCTCCAAGCTGAACAGCAGAAAGAAGAGTAGAAAGGTCTCCATTTCAGCTAAAACTGAAAATGCCTGGAAGAAAAAATATTTAACCTAAAATCTAATGGGGTCATTGGGTACAGATCCTTAAGACATATCAGAGGGGTAGTCTGGAGCCACATTTATCAGACCATGTCCCCAGGAGTGCCCAGAACCTTCTGGGTGACTGACAGTGGTACAGAGAGTTTGACACAGACTACACATCTTTCCACTAGAGTGTGTAGGCAGAGCTGAAGCCCACCACCCCTTTGCACTGTGTGGAAACAGTCCAAGGGTCTGTTTCCTTGGGGTTCTTATTTCCTGTAATGAATGGGAGTTAAAAACCAAATACATCTACACATTGTATCTCCTTTCATAATAAACTGTGTTCTGCTCTGCCACCAAGGCTCAAAATCCTCATGCCCTGATCCAGGCAGCATCTAATAATTCTTCACAGAGAGTTCTGCCTGCAGAAAACCAACAGGAAAAATGGTGCTATTTAGCTAGTGGTGTGTTCAGGAGGTAGTATAGGGGAGTAACTAGTCCAGGGGGAACTTTCCTGGCCTTGAGGGCTCAGAAGAGCCCGTCTTTAACTTCCCAGCAGTCTAACACTGTAGCCTGGTAAAGAGACAAACAGATTCCACCATTTCTTTGCCTTTTGTTTTTGTGGTAGTTTGTATGCTGGAAGTTGGCTATAATCAACTGGTCCTACTTGTGGGACTACAGACTAGAGGCTGAAAGTGACATAGCAGCTACTTCAAATGAAATCCATCCCTTAATGTAAATTATTACTTAGTACAGACACTACAGCTGCTGGTAGCGGAGTTATAAGGGCCAAAGATGTGAATAAAGGGGTTGCCCTAATTTCATCTTCAGCATGGAATTTCTGTGGTGATTCAGCTTTTCTTCCTGATTCTATAGATGACAAAGAAAATGAAGAAGTTGGAAAAGGATACTGCTACATGGAAATCCAGGTTTGAGAACTGTAACAGAGCATTACTGGACATGATTGAAGAGGTGAGCAGTCTTTCCCAACTCAAGATGCATCCTTCTCCCCACATAAAGTTTTAACTAGGAGATGAGATAACCTGAAAATCCCTGAAGTCTGAAAAATTTCTTCTTGAATCTAAGGGTCTTTCTTTCAAGGTACCTTGATAATTGGATGTCTTTAGAGAAAAATACAATCCCAGCTGACAGGGCTTTTAGATTGTGCCAGCATCCACTACATCCATGAGAAACTGAATTATGTAACTCTGAATTTTAAGTGCTCTAAATATGGGTGATTCTTAATGCTCTACCATAGAAGCAAATTGGCATTAGTTCACTTCATGCTACTTTCAGCATAAGAGCATCCACCCAGGGAATTAATGTGTTCTAGCTAATGAACTTTAAAATCATGCCTTTCATTAACTTCCTGTGTAGTCAAACTCTTAGAGTCAAAAGCAAGTACTGTGTCTCACCATACTTTTAAATGTGCCGTCCCAGGGGCATTGCAAAGGAAGTTCATAAGCACATTGGAACTCATTCAAAGAAGATAAGAGGCTGCCTGAAGTTTCACCCCAAACATATGCTGAACTTGGACCAGATCTTTCTGGTTAGCTTTGTAGCTCTGTGCTATTGCTATTTCTATTTTTATGGATTTTTGTATCTCTTGTTTCCTCACTGGGTGTAGAAAATGTTCCAATTCAGGATGCTCTCACAGAACCCAGAAGCATGATAAACAAAAAATATAAACCAGCTTGTTTTCCTCCAAATTCACACCCACATCAATCAAAAGTCCAAGCAGGCTTTTGGTTGCTTATCTGTATGGTTATCCACTATGCTTTTTCATCTCTCCAGATCATCAGCAGGTATTACTGCAAATATATTTGAGTGAAATTGATCTGAATATGTACCCAGAATGTTAATACACTGTAGTTATAGGGATGAATTTCCTCTTGAAGCTTTGGTCCATAGTTATTGAAGAGCAGTTGGTGAAAGCCAGCCACCTGGCAGCATCCTCTGAGGGCTGCTTAGATCTCAAATAATTTTCTAATTGCCAGTTCCACTAATGAATTGCCTGTACCTTTGCCTGATGTCTTTGACTACAGAAAGCCATGAGGTCCAAGGAATATGAGTGCTTCATGCTGAAAATCCAGAGACTAGAGAACCTTTGCCGTGCTCTGCAGGAAGAGAGGAATGAATTGTACAAAAAAATAAAGCAAGCACAGTTCCCAGAAGAGGTGAATGGAAATAGCATCCTAGAAGAAGAAGAAGAAGACGAAGAAGATGATACTGAGATGACCCCTTCCTCCTCTGAGCAGGCGAGCATTGAGCTGCATGATAGTGACAGGAGGATGCTGAAGCAGCTGGCTGAAGCTTTCAGGGTGTCCCACAAGGCAGAGGAGTCCCTCCCAGGCAACAGCAGCAATCCAGAGACCTGTGACACTCAAACATGTAATGCTGTTCTGGTGCCAGAACCCCCTGCTCCTCTCATTCCACATTCAGAGGCTGAGAATCACTGTGAGCAGCCCAGCACAAGCACACCAACACCCACTGAACACACAGCAGCACCCACTGAAAGTATGACAGCACCCACTGAGAACGTGTCACAGCCCACCAAAAGCACACCCTCACTTCCAGACAGGGTGCCAACACCTACAGAAAGTGTGCCAAAGCCTCCCGAGAGCGTGCTTGTACCTACTGGGAATATGCCAATACCCACTGAAAGCGTGCCAGCAAGCCCCCAAAACGAGCCAACACCCACACAAAACACACCCATTTCCCTTGGGAATACACCTGTGCCCATTCAGTGTCCACCAAAAGAATGTGTGGATGACCCAGCAGATAGATCTGTCCAGGGTCAGCCTGCAGAGCAAACAGGGGACACAGACATGGAGGCAGTGGATTGAAGACACTTTGTG
>VZUA01095727.1:25452-38172 GCA_013401035.1 Horornis vulcanius
AAAACAAAACCAAAAAAACCCAAAAAAACAAACCCCAAACTAAAAGACTTTAATATAATACTTGTCTGATTATGTGGTCTATATGCTTTTGTGCTCTCCATCTCCCTCCCAGTTCAGATTTTTGTATTTACAAGTTACTAGATTCAGGGATAGAATAGATTATTTATACAATTCATGCTTACAAATATATCATGACACCCTGCAGGAAAGGCACCAAACTGTATCAATCCAGATGAACAATTAGACACAAAATAAGCTGTGTAGAACACAAAAGTTTGCAATAATAATTTCTTAGTTTATTTAAAATAACATTTTAATAAAGCTGTGCCTACAATTCAGCAGTACCTAATAAAGATTATTTTTGATTTATGAGTAGTAATCTGTAAAAGTGAAATGAATGACATATAGCCGAGCTTACAAGTGATTGCAAGGCATGGGTATGCATTTATTGCATTACAGCAGAGCCTCAACAGCTGGCTCCGTGATTGTGTTTTGTGGGACCAGGTCCTAACACACAGTGCTGGGAGAACAAACACTACAAATGGATAAACTGGCATGGAAAGGGAGATGGAACATCATAAGCACGTTTATTGCATTAATTACTAGTGACAAATCGGCAACTCCTCTCCCCTGTGGTTTTAGAGGTATACATGATTTTACAAGGACAAGTCAGATGTGCATTTAAACTTCAATTCTGCAACTGTCTGAATGCAAGGGCCAGGAGGTCTTGGCCGACACCAAGTTGCAGGACCAGAAGCTAAGCTAATGCTATACTCATATTTTCTTGCTTGCTTTCAGTGCAGAAAATGTTAAGACAACTACCATGACAAGGGCTCTCTATGTCGGTCCTTTAAAAACACAAGCCACGTGCATTAGGATATGAAAAATACAACGCACAGGTAGCAGTGCCTTTTCCACTTGTGTGCAGCACATTTAGGCAGTTGCATTTTTTGACTTCTCAGTCATGTGTCTTCAAGTCACTTGATACAGATTTATGCCTTAATAGGTTTTTTCCATCATCTGCAATCCAAGCCGTCCAACCATCAGTAAACTGTGGAACAGAATAGTTGTTATAAAAAGAGGGAGGTGGAGGCAAAAATCCCACAGAGAACAAGAAAGAAGAAAACATTGACATCATTTCGTTTAGCTGAACACCACTATAAGATTTCATTTTTCACAGAACTTACCATGTAACATTTTTAAAACAATATAATCCACAAATAACTTAAATAAAACATTAATTCAGTTACATAGACAAGAACAAAGGACAAGTGGTTACCTGGCACCGGCAATTATCCCGGGCATCGCCTTTTTGGAGTTGTAAAATCTCATTCCCATAACAGCAGACAAGGTGCCAGAGGCCACTGTTGAAAAGAAGCCCAGTCAGAACCATTTGACACAGAAGTGCCCCACGTGGACACTAAGCAGCACCAACCAAACAGGCCTACACATACAGACAGGAATTCCTCCCTCCATGAGTAAACAGGTTGATTTTCTTCAGCATCAAAGCTGTCATTACAAGCTTCTCAGCAGCTTTGGTAAGCACGCTCCACTGCCCAGCAGAAGGGAGAAAACCTCACCAGGGCTGAGACCATGGTCTGATCACCCACAAACTAATCCTCTGAACAGATCACTAGCTCTCCCTCAACCCTTATTTGCAAAAGAATGATTATTCCCTCGAACACAGGCAGGCTCAAAACTGCCAGAAAGCTGGGATCGTTACAGTATTCACTATGTGGGAGGTAAACATTATTTACACTTCCCATTTCTCTGTGACATTCTGAACTGGAAAATGGCACTAAATACTACAGCTGGAAACAAAACAACCCAACTTGAAAATATCATTAGGAAACAGAAAACACTCCAAAGGATCAAACTGATAGAGCAATTAACATCTTAGACATTACTCCAAATTATTTTATCTCTAAATATGGAAAAGGAATCCCATCAACATTCACATGAAATTTACAGGGCCACTGTTTCTTTGAAGAAGAAAGGCAGGCAAAAGTGCTGTATACCTTTTTCCAAGGCCTCAAGTTTGTTTGCATCACACAGGGTAAAAGCTATTCTAGAGATACTCCATCAGGGTTCTATTTCTGCATTTCTGCCCCTGATGTACTGGGACCAGCTTATAGGTCTGCAGGAGTCACAGCTGTCTATCGCAGGGAGGCCTGAGGACGAATGGATAGAGGGATGGAGGGATGGATGAATGAATGGAGATGTACTAGACTGTGACACATCACACATATACAAAAGCTGCTCATCCCTCTTCCATGACACTGCCTAAAAACCTGTGCCAGAGATGCACAGCCACTCCCATAGCATGCCAGAGTGGACGGAGAGTTCACAAATGGGAACTGTGCTTTACACTGAGCATTTTAGGTTTCACGGCTTACCAACGAGCTTGGTTCCCTACAGTGGCTTCATAGAGCCTTTCAGCACATTAGTCCTATTGGTTTAAAAGTCTTAAATCACTGTAAAGCTATAGTATCATAGCACTAGTAACACTATGGAGTAGTTACAGAAGTAGCAGGGTCCTCAAGAAGTCATCTAGGATATCCTAGTGCCTAAAGGCATGATCAGTTCCTGACAGTGGTTTAACCAGATATTACACTCCTGCAGCAAAGGAACTCCCTGAGATTCATCTGAGTGCTTCATCATACTTTCCACAGTGATTTCATCCTTCTCCTTACCCTGAAGAGTTAACTGCAAGTTTAACACCCACAACTTCTTTAAGTTCCACTGTAAGCAAGCAGAATACACGTACTGCTCCTGAGATGCTTGTGCAAACCAGGGTTCCCTAAGGCCACATGCCACCTGTCACAGTGCTGTCACTATTGCAAACATAGTGCTTATTCCACCACCACAGGCTAAAAACGCTGCTTCACGACCAAAAATTTTCCACGTATGTTTCCTGCACCTAATGTGTTGGTGTAACACATTATCTAATCTGGCAGAGGAGACAGGTATTTCTCACCGATTTGGGATTCAAACAGGACAATCCAGGTATCAGCTCTTACACAAATACCTTCTGGCTGTGGGCAGGAGGTCTTGCCAACACTTACAACATTTGTATAGGTAAAAGGGCACAGGACAGCTGAAACACGTTAGGAAAAAAAAAGGGTTGCTGTTCCCACCGCTACCAGTAACACTCACTACTCGGCTGCCGAGCAAACTTACCGAGGGAAAGCCACACATTCTTTGGATCTTTGGACTGCTGGTAAGCGCCTAGTCCCGCTAAGCCGCCGAACAGAAAGCCGGCAGCTAGAGAAGGGACGCTGCCTTGAATAAAAAATGAAGCAGTCAGCGGAAGACATACATAGTCATAGTCAGCCCGCACACCAAGCGAAAGCACTTTGCGAGCTCCCCGTACAAGTAAATCCACAAAGCCAACCTAACCAAAGCACTAGGGGTTAGGCTGAGGGGTTTGGGGAGTATTTGTAAGATATTTTGCAGACCTCCGCGAGCACCTTTTCGGTGGCAACAAGGACTTGGCGGGACTCGCGGGGTCGCTGCGGGCAGCGGCCCCGGAGCGGGGCGGAGCGGAGAGGAGGGGAGCTGAGCGGGGGCTGCCTGCGGGCAGGACCGGGACAGGGACAGCCACGGCCACCAGCACCCACCTGCCTTGGCGTAGCCCGCGACACCGCCCGCCGCCACCAGCGCCGCGTAGCCGAAGCCCAGCCAGTCGTACTCCATCTGCGGTCAGCCGCGGAGACCCGCGCAGGGCAGGGCAGGGCAGCGCAGCGACCTAGGGCCGCCCTCCCTCCGTCCCTCCCCGCCCGGCCGCCCCGGTGCCGCCTCCCGGAGGTCCCGCCCGCCGCCCGTGACGGCGCCCGGGGAGGGCCCGCACCGGCGGCAGCGCGGAGGCGATGCTGGCTCGGCTCCGGGAGAATTTGCTTAATTGATGGCCTGTCAGTAACACAGCTGGAAAGTCAGAAATTAAGCAGAAGACACCCACCTCCCCTTTTCTTCGCAGGCTCGACATCACCTCGCACTGCCAGGGGGTGGGAAGTGAAGGTTGCGGTCAGTCCATAGCGCCTCTTCTGCGCTCGCTCCTCGCACTCTTGCCGTGCTCTAGCGTGGGGTCCCTCCCACGGAAGACAGTCCTGCACAAACTGCCCCAGCCTAGGTCCGTCCATGGGATGCAGTCCTTCAGGAACAGGCTGCTCCAGTGTGGATCTTCTGCGTGGTCACAGGTCCTGCCAGCACACTTGCTCCAGGGGGTGCTACTCTCTCGGTGGGCTGCAGCTTCCTCCGGGCACGTCCAGCTGCTCCAGTGTGGGGTCCTCTATGGGCCTCAGGTGGATCTCTGCTCCATGGGCCCCGCCTCACCGTGGGCTGCACCACGGGCTGCAGGGGAATCTCTGCTCTTGCACCTGGAACACTCCTGTCCTCCTTCACTGACCTTGCTGTCTGCAGGGCTATTCCTCCCAAAAGGTTCTCATTCCTCTCTCCAGCTGCTGATGCTGCTGTGCAGTAAGTTCTTTCCCCTTCTTGAATATTATGGAGGTGCCACCAGTATTGTCATGAGTTCAGCCCCGGCCAGCAGCAGGTCTGTCCTGGGGCTGGCTGACTGCCCAACATGAGGGTAGGTCCTGGTGTCTCCTCTCAGAAACCAACCTTGCCTTGGAAGGCCAATCCAGATGTCAAAAGAAGGTGTCTGGATTCCTCGGTAGCTCTGCGGAGGACCCCACGCACATGCAGAGCCATGGTGGTGCTGTGCTACGGGGCACATTCCCCAGCACCACCAGGAGCAGCCTGCCAGCACTGCATGGGGTGCAGTCCTTTGTCCCAAAGACAGGCTTGCTACCTAGTGCCCAGTGCCAATTCACTCACTGAGACAGGTATTTCCATTTTGCATTCTGGTTTGCACAAAGTAGGGAGTTTGGTCCACTGACTTATCAGTACCTTACACAATGTACACGTTTTAACAAACTAATTGCACTATTTATATACTTTAACAAACTAAGGCAGAAGCATTCATTGGTTACATAACTTTTCTATAATTAGCACTTGACCCCCTGTCTACTTGCTAGTTATATCTCTTACCTCTTATGCTAATCAGTCCAGTTGCAGTTCTTCTCTCATTTGAATTTGGGGTCTGTTTTGAGTAGGTCATCCATGAGTTGGTGGTTGTGATTGCCTGCTGCCAGAATTTACTGCTGCCAGGTACTGCTCAGTTCTGCGGACTTCACTCCTGGTGGCTCTTGTCCAGACAGCCCATTCATCTTGGGATTGTCTTCTCTTTTCCTTAAAACTAAAGATCGGACAAGGATACGATGCTCACAGTACAGTTGCTTAATCATAACTTGTCCAGCAACAGCTACTGATTGACCAAAAAAAAAATTGCAAAGTTTTACTCAAACCCCTGTTCAGATCTTGAGGGGCTTAGTATCTGTCCCAGTCCCTGAAGGCGTGCAGCTCTCCTGTTCTGGGTCTGCAGAGGTGCCTGGGACTGGTTGACTGGAGAGCAGCTTTGCTGCAGCTTTCCCACTCCTAGAGAGCAGGAAAAGTCTTGAACATTCTAGAGTGTCACAAGAATTTGCCCATGAGGCAGCAACGTGCTCTTGAAGTGGGAGACAGCACCCTGGGCTGCATTAGACTGGTTTGGGCAGATGATCCTTTCCCTCACCTCTGTGGTAAGACGTGGAATCTTGGGAATTCTGTTCTAGGCTCAGTGGTGCAAGGCAGGCATTGACATACTGAAGGAGGTCCAGCAAAGGGCTCTCAATATGATTGAGGGCTTGCAGCATCTTTCATGCAAGAAGTGTCTGAGAGAGCTGGAACTGTTGAGTCTGCATACAAAGCTCAGCGGCTCCTTATTTGATCCATATAAATATCTGATGGGAAAGGGCAAAGCAGGTAGAGCCAGGGTCTTCTCAGTGGTACCCACTGACAGCACAAGGGGTGAGAGGCACAAGTTTAAATACCAGAAATTTCATTCAAGCATAAGTTAAAAACATTTTCATTTTGGAGGTGGCCAAACAACAGAAGAGGCACTCAGGCAGGCTCTGAAGTCTCCATCCATGGAGATATTCTTCACCAAACTGAACATAGCTCTGACCATGCTTTGAGAAAGGAGGGTTGGCTTTGATGGCCCTCAGAGGTGCCTTCCAAGCCCAGCTGGTCCATGACTCTGTGTGGCACAAACACAGTGAAAGTGATGCAAAATTTCTCAGCTGATCTCTGCCTCCTCCCTTCCCAGATGTGGTTTGAGCACTGAGGTTTGTGCTTGTGACAAAATCTTTTATGTATTTTACAGAAAGGGATATGTCATTAGGCCCATGACACAAAAGACAAATTACCTTCTGTCCTCTGGCAGAGCTTGTGCTTTAATGTGTACCCAAAGATTTACTGAACTTGGCAAGTTTCAAGTCCTGTCTACGGAGCAAGACAAATAACCTCTCGATTGTGCTTTCTGCTTTGAGCCTGGATAGGTTTGCAAGGAAAAGAAATTAGAAGATCTGAAGCTGGACCACAATAAACTGTGGTCTGACTGGTTCTTTCTCAAGGCAATGAACTTTCCTCCATGCTGGTGTCCACAAAAGACTGAAAAAGAGGTGTGCAGGCTAGAACTTTGTTCTGTTTTATCTGAACAGTTAAGAGTACAAATATATTTCAACTGAGAGAAAATTAATATGGTTGCCAGGCTTTCATGAAACAAACAAACAAAAAACAAACCCCAAGCCAAAACAAACAAGAAACCCCTAAACAAAACCAAAGAGGGCCTTCTACTGGTCTTTTACAAGCTCAGTGTCAAACCAACAGTTTACCCCGGGTTACCTGGAAAAGCAGAACACTGAACACTGAACAAATGACACTTACCAAAACACTTAACCTCTTTAGCTTATCACCCCTTCGCACTCTCAGTTCATTCTCTCATGTGCTATTTTTTTTTTCCTTTTCCATCTTTGTTTTCCTTCTGCCTCCCTCCCATTTTTGTCCTAAGGCTTTCTCTGTTTTTTCAGTTGTCCTCCCCTTCCCCATATTCTCAAAGCTCCATGCCTGGAAAAGACTTAAGACAATGCATCACATTTGCTGAAGGTTGCAGTCTTTTGTGGAGAGAACTCGATTTGCATTTTTGTGCCATTAGATGGCCCAAAGCATCTGGGTAACACAGTGCTAATGGTTGTCAGCAGTGACTTGCTGATCAAAACCAGGTTGGCTCCTTTGTTTGAGGCTGGACCTTTGCTTTTAGTTTAAGTACCTAATCAAATCAGATAGAAAGGTTTGGTGTTACCTACTTAATGCCATTGTTTTGCCTTGAGTGCCTGTTTCTAGGCCTATTTCTAATGCCTGTTTCCAGCCTCTTCTGGTGCCCATCACAAAAATTACTTTCACACACCAGCTAATTGTTTAGCATTCTTATGAGCTAGCCTTCATGCCCGCATAGCAAACCACTACCCTGCTGGCCGTCACCAGCCATGAGACAGCAGTATTTGCTAGGCAAAGACCTTTTCGTGGATGACCCTCTGTTACCAAAGGTCTGAATCTTGCCTGTATTCCTAGCGTGGAGAGGAGACGGAGATGGAACCAAAGCCTTAGCTAGAGGGTGGCGCTGTGTATCTAGAGCAATGAAAATTGGTCTTTGTTTAAATCCATTGGGGATGATTTCCAGGGGATCATCAAAAGCGCCCCTCTGCTGTGGAGTGATGCCAGTAAAACACCTTTTAAGCATTATGTCGAGCTGTTAATTAGATGTTTGTATGATCCCAGGCTGCTTCCTGGTGAAGGCTGAGGGTGTTGATCTATTCCTGCACATCACGATGTAACACATTATTGTGACCTCTAAATCATCATGTCCCAATGGGTTGATTTTGAGACTATCTTTCATTATGTTTGCAGCACCTTAATTTATCATTTGGTGCTGCTGATGTCACTACTGACCTCACAGCTCACATAAGTCAGAATCTTTGATGCTTTAACTCAATTAGAAGCCAGCAACTGATTCAGAAGCCCGTGAGCAGACAATCCCACTGTCTACTTCAGTTTTATGCCTCTTGTGGGCTATGCTATTATTTATTCATGTGTACCAGAGTTTCAGCCTTGCATTTGCGGGTTTCAAAATGATGGGTTTGTGGTAGCTGTGTGCTCACAAATTAAATGAGACAAGGTTTGAAGGACAAGGCAGAGGAATTGATACAACCAACAGAGGAGTGGGATATGCAAGAGAGCAAACTGAACCTGTCTACAAGCTCACTTAAGTGTGCTTGGATTTTTCTCTGTTCTGCATCTGTGGGTGCTCCTGGAAGTGTTACAGGTCAGATTGGCTGAGGGCCTGATCTAGTGAATGACATTCCTGTCCATGGCAGGGATATTGGGACTAGATGATCTTTAAGGTCCCTTCCAACATAAACCACTCAATAACACTATGATTCTACATACACATGCTTTCATTCTTAAAGTGAAGCTGAAAGGATACCTTGGTAAGGTACTGTAATATATGTTGCAAAATAATTCGTGCAAAAGAAATTTAAAACAAAAAACTATAGCATTATGAAACCAAAGCCAAAGCAGTTTTGCATTGAATGATAAGGAAAGAAGGACTAAAAACATTGAACAGAGATAAGCTGTCTCCAGAGATGTTTTTCCCAAGAGATTTTATCCGTCTAGCAAAACTCAAGGATGTTTATTTCAGAGCAGAATTTCTGTAAAGGAAAAGGATCAATCACCCAACTTTGAAAACTTTTTGTTAAGGATGTTTTCTCAGAGCAGAATTCCAGTAAAAGAAATGGATCAATCACCCAACTCTGGAAAACTTTTAGCAGACCACAGCAAGGAAGTAAGAATGTACGGATATGGTGAAAAAGCAAGAATCAACGGAAAAGCAAGAAGACCCCCACTGAAAAAGTGTATAAAACAAGACTCCACCACAGCAAGGACGGTGAACCACATGGATTCGGAATGATAGAGTCCGAATTGGGTTCACCCAGTGCCGATTGCCCGGCTTGGCACTATTTTGCTTGTGGCTTCTTAAAACTTATGCTTTGTCAATTTTAATAAATTCTCTTTTAATTATTAAATTAGCTGGTTCATTTATAACAGTACCTCTGATATTCCTTTTTTCTTTTTTGCTTTTTTTTGTTTGGGTTTTTGGGATTTTTTTTGGGGGGGTGGGGTGGTTGTGTCACTAGAGGCAACCTGAGCAGCTGCCTGGCTCCTGGTCCTGGGATTATCTCTGCTATATCTTCCTTTGTCTGACTGGCACAAGTACTGCTTGACCTCTTGGCAGAGGAATTGATAGAGCTCAGACACAGACAACTCTGGCAGGAGTGGGAACGGGAGGGCTGTGAGCCTGCTGGTTTAGGCAGGCACTGCTGCAGGACATCAAGCCACAATCTCAGCCTGAGACTTGTCCTCCTTCTCTTTAACAAATCCTGCTAGCGGACCTGCTGCTAGGGAGCTTGTTTCAGGCCCCCGGGCCAGAGTGCTAGAGCAGCGTTTGTGCAGGTGCCTGGTTTGAGTGGCAGGCTCAAGCCCTCCAGGGAGAGGCACAGAGCTGCATCCTGCTTCCCTTGGACCCCCTCTCACAGCTGTGCTCCCGAGGGCTCTATCACAAACCCTGCAATCTGACATGTGACACCAGACATTTTTGGCTGTTGCGCACACTTCTGATGTCAGAGGCACACACAGAACATACACATTCCCAGGAGTGGGGATTTTTGGTAGCATTTGGGTGTGTTCAGCTGAGGGGCAAATTGTATGAAACCTGTGAGATATTCTGCTGGCTTGGATCAGGCCCCCCGAGCTGACTCCTATGAACTGTGGAGTTAACTCCACTGTGCCATGCTGTGGAGTGGAAAACAAGCACCTGACATTGCTTACTGTACCTGGAGAAATCGAGTGTCTGAGGAAGGTGAAGGCTTGTGAAGAAACCCTCAGCTCCCACATCTCACAGGTAGGAGCCCCTGTAAGAGAAAGCTCCGCTAAATTTGAGGTTTAACAAGTATTGGCCCTGTCAGCTCATGCATCCCATTGCAACTACTGTGCTGCAGAGCTGCCCAGCAGAGTACTCCATGTCTTGTTGTAAAACAAAAAACAAACTAACTAAACAAACAAACCCTGGTGATGAGTTCAAGATAAAACAAGCCCTTGCAAGCAGTGGTGATGTCTCCTTACCACCACTGACAGGAGGTGCAGTGCTAGCTCCTCCAAATGTCTTCTCCCTACCTCATGAGGCACTACCGTCACAAGAGAGACGCAGACACCACAGCTGAGTTGAGGCGGGAAAAGAGGGAGTTTAATTTTCACTTTCAGTTTATATAGATTTCCAGAAATGAGACCACATTGGAAGACTGAGGTTCAACCTCTTCAATTCCACTGGTCTGAGAAAGTGTCCATCAATTGTCCCTCCTAAGGAGAAGAATGTAAACAATATAGACAGTTACAGAAAGATTGCTTTGTTTACATGAAAATCCGTGAGAAACTGACTCCAAAATATGTGAACTACAGAAGGCTTAGCAAGAGAACAGGTGACACCTCGCACACACAGAATGCCAGAAGAAGAATACATGCTGCTTCTGTCTTTCATTTTTCATACATTGAATATCTCAGATGCTAGGGAATTAAGGAGAAGCTTTGCAGTATCTACACCTGGCACAGAGGTTTGCACAGTCATGGAGCTGCTGGTACAGCATCACACAGTGCATAAAAACACCCTTGATGCTAGGAGTGCACAAAGGCTGAGCAAAGGGAGCTGATGATTTTCATTCATAAGCATGAATCCTAATCCCAAAGTGATGGCAGCCTGCATAGATGTACTTGTCATGGCTTCAGACCTTTTTCCAGTGGGGTTCTGAGCCCCTGCAAGGATGGAGACTGCCCAGCCTCCCTGGACAGCCTCTTCCTGTTCTCGGTTTAACGTCCATGGAGACAAAAGGCTGCAGTCCCACTACATCCTACAGTGAGATTTCAGCTCTTTGGACAAGGTGTGTGAAAGTCTTTAGGAGCAAATAAGCAGAAAGGCATCCAGTGAGTTGTCTAAGCAAGTCAAATGGACTGCAGTGGAAAGTGTGACTTGCTTGGAAATCCCACTGGAGAGAACAGCATGTCCTTTGCATGCCCCATCTTGGTCAGGGTTTCTGTGAGTGACTGAACAGAACAGAATTTTTTTCTTTTTTGTGGTTATTGATTCAGAAATATTCTGTTCTAAAATCAGAATTTATTCTGAATTCTGAATTCAGAAATAGTTTTGGTTTTTTGTTTTGTTTTGTTTTGTTTTGTTTTTCCATATTTATAGAAGACAAGGACGTACAGATAAAGGAGCCCAAGCTCTCTCTGTGGAGGTGCACCACAGCTGCTGAACTCTAACCATCCTTAACATCCTTCCTACCAGCCATTCCCTCCAGTTTTTCATCTTTCCCTGTCTTCTCCTGCTATTTCAAAGTAACACCAGTATGGTAAGGTTTCACTGGTTTCGATGCACTTCTTCAGTTTGGCTGCCAGAAATCATTGTTTTGTCTCTTCTACAGTGATTAACTGTATTGTTCTTTCTATAAGAGACTGATAAGGCAGGTGTTGCACCCAAAAATCAGTCACAAAGTGAAAACAGATTAATTTACATACAGAAAAGCATAACCTGGAGTAGCATTCATGGAAACAAAACAAAGCAAAATTTAAAAATAAAAGCCTTAAATAACATATGTGATGTTTTTCTGGATTCTTACTTGATAATATAAACCACATTACTGGTAATATAATCCATAATATATCTGTGTACCCATAAAATATCTGCATTTCTTCTGGTTCAGAGTGCAACATGCTATTATATCCGTAAGTTTCAAACTGCCAAGCTCATTGCTTCTGCTGCTGAGTGATATTTTGCTATTCAAAAATAGCAAAGTGAATAGCAGACTCTGGAGTCTGAGCAATGAAATGTGATGTTGTTTGTACTCTAGGCTACTTTAAATACTCACACAAAACAGTGAACATGGCTTAATTTTATTTGGGATTTTTCAGTTTGGGAGATATTCAGCTTGTTAGACCGAGGTGGGGATGGGCTGGTCCAAGACCTCTTTTACGTTCTTAAGTTTCTAGACCTTCCTAAAAGTCCCTGTTTAAAATAATTACTCTGAAATACTACTCTCTTCAGCTTCCTCCATGACAGCAAGATAGCAAGGCCCTCTTCTCCCCTCTTCAAAATACTAAACAGAATTTCTTCTCTGGAGGTAAACTTTTGGTTCCTTTCTGCCGGAATGCACATCATTAGGTGTTGGCAGCTGTAAAAGCAGAACGAGCTGACTGAAGCAGATCCTGTCTGTTCAGAACCTTCCCTGTGGGCTACCAGCCACGCTCCAGGACATCTAAATGTTTTGCGTTCCTGTTGCAGAACTGCTGCAGTTTGCAATCCAGTTTGTTTAAAGACCCTAAAATTAGCAATGTTTTCATAAAGTTGGTGGTAAACTGCTGTTATTCAAGAGGTGTTCTTTGAGCCATCACTGCTTCCTCAGAAGAAAGGCAGGAGATCAGCACACAGTCTCCCTAAATTCAAGCATCCCGATTTTTACCGCTTTTGTGCAGCTTGACTGGGTCACTCAACAGTGCTGCTAACATGCCGTGTGAATACAGCCACAATAGCTAGAGGAATAAGAATTCGTAGGTTTGCTTCCTTACTTTGTTTTTAAGATGACTGATACCCTGTGACTTTTGTCTTCTTTTTGCCACGCTAAAATATTCTCAAGCCCCAATTTTGGTGGTTTGTTTGTTTGTTTGTTTGTTTGT
>VZUA01095727.1:38233-60296 GCA_013401035.1 Horornis vulcanius
TTTTTTTTTTCTCTGCAGCATGCTTGGTCGGTTGAGATTTTGTGTACTTCACGGGGAATTTTTACTTTACGAAGGGAAAATCTTCTCATACGTTGGATGGCCTCCCTCTAGTGGCTCTTACTGTGGAATTAAAATAGAGCTGTGATCTACCGAACCAAGGCTGTGTTTGCGTCGAGCGCTGTATGCCCCGGAGGTGAGTAAACCTGGGAAGAAGTCTTGTGCCACATCAAAATACAAAGCAGAACGTTATTGCCAAAGCTTAGTTACTGCTTTTTTAGTCCTGAAAATACTTATCTTCCCCGCTTTCCATCCCTCCCTCTGTGCCATTACACAGGACGATCTGAGGATACTGGAGAACCAAAACCTGCATGTAAATAATTTTTAATTTTTTTTTTCCAGTTCAGTTAGTCAACCAAGTAAGACAAATATGCAAGCCCCTGCTTTTCAGACATGGACTCCTGTGCCTGAAAACCTATCTGATTTTTCTAACCAGGCACACTGAACTAGTAAAAGATCCCGTTTGCTCTTACAAACCTTGTCCCAACATATATTTAAAGAACAGGTATGATCTAGGAAATGCAGCATCTTTATTCCATTTCCAGTAGTTTTCCATTATTCTCTGTAGTAAATATCAGTATCTTTGACAAAACCATATCTGTACATATAGCCATCTGTTGCATTCCTGTGTTTAAGATCCTGCTGATTGTGGTTCATTACAGTTGTCTTTTAGACATAAAAAGTGCCAGGAATGCATGGCTGTGTTTGTATTTTTGTAGAAAAAGGCAGCAATGACAGGGTAGCAAGACAAAAGCTGGAGCTAGAAAACATCCCATTGAAAATGACAAAAATGGAAAGCTCCTGCAGCTGCAAGAGGATCTTTGCCCTGGTGTCTCCTTTTGGGTCTCTCATACTTTGGCCTCCAAGTGTTAAGCGATTTGCAGGCAGTGTGAGACAACTCAACCCAAGCTGCATTTACAGAACACCCCTAAAAATTCTGTCTCATGAGTTTATGCTCTGATGCAGCAGAAATTAAGATTGCTACAGCTATTCTCTTGACTGCTTTTAGTGATGTTGTAGGCTGGGGTGTTTTCACCTGAAAATACCAGTGGAATTTCCTCTGTCAGTGAAGAGAAACCAATACTTTTACTCACACTAGATTTTCCACAAACTAATTCTGGGTGTAATTTGTGTATTTTCACTAGTTTCAATATAGTTGTGTTGATGTAAATCTGCTGTCATTAAAGTTGACTGAAGTTCTCAATTTTTTTTTTCTCATCAATACACAAGCCTATGTTATAGATTAAAGATTCTTGAAATAAAATATTTGTTGCTAGCGCAGGAAGAAAAAATGGAGAAAAACGTACACATTACCATGACAACCTCTATGGCTCTCTTCCATATCAATCCACTTCACCTCTTCTACCTTCTCATCAGGTGCTGGCCATGGATCCTGGGATATCTGAAACTTGGTAACAGAAAATCAAATAGTTAGTCCTTTTAAGAGCTTTGTGTTCATGTTTATGTCCACTCTCTGGGACCTTTCTCCACAGAAATGGGGTAAAATGCTTTGGAATTCACAGCAACAGGTGCCTGGCTGCTAACATGGTTGTCAAGTTTCTTCACTTGAGAGCAGCTTTCATGACACAGACAAGATATCAACCCAAAAGACCTAAAGAGTTCATTTGAGAAATAAAATCCCTCTTCTGCACCAGCCTCAGTATGATACTGCACACGATCATTCGTGTAACCTGCCCAACCATCACTGCCCTCCAAGTGCTGTTTGAACAGCAGCTGAGCCACTAACACACAGTACCTTCACATGAATTTAGTGGTAAGTACTGGATTTTTGCTTTGCTTTTTGTTGATTGTTGGTTGGTTGGTTTTAGGAAAGAGACTAACAGAACAAATTCAAGCATGATGTAATTGGAAGGAGTTATTGAAACTCAATTATAACCTATGATGTTATGTAATAATAGATATAGATTTAGGCAGATCACAGGACCTATCCAGGATATAAACAGGTTAAGAGTTTATCCTCTGCTTGTCACTAATTATCACATTCTACATGTCACTAAAAACACCTTCTACTAGCCCAGGTTTCTCAAAGTCCCATCCAACTTGGTCTTGAACACTTCCAGAGATGGGACATCCACAACTCCTCTGGACAACCTGTCCGGTGCCTCACCACCCTCACAGTAAAGAATTTCTGCCTAGTATCTAATCTAAACCCACCCTGTCTCAGTTTAAAGCCATTCCCCCATGTCTTATCCCTACATGCCCCTGTAAAAAGTACCTCTCCAGCTCTCTTACAAGCTCTCTTTAGGTACTGGAGGGCTGCTCTAAGGTCAGCTGAAAGCCTTCTCTTCTCCAGGCTGAGCAGCTCCAACTCTCTCAGCCTGTCTTCATAGGAGACGTGCTCCAGTCTCTGCTCATCTTTGCAGTCGTCCTCTGGCCTTGCTCTGGCAGGCCCTTGTCCTTCTCATGTTGGGGGGCCCAGAGCTGGATGCAGCACTGCTGGTGGGGTCTCACCAGAGCAGGGCAGAGGGGCAGAATCACCTCCCCAAGCCTGCTGGCCACGCTGCTTTGGATGCAGCCCAGGATACACTTGGATTTCTGGGCTGCAGGCACACTCTGCTGGGTCATGCTGAGCAACCAACAGCCCCAAGTCCTTCTCCTCAGGCCTGTTCTCAATCCATTCTCCCCCATCCTGCATTTGTGCTGGAGATTGCCCTGACCTACATGCAAGACATTGCCCTTGGCCTTGTTGAACTCCATGAGGTTTGCACAGTCCCATCTCTCCAGCCTCTCCAGATCCCCATGGATTCCATCCCTTCCCTGCAGTGTGCTGACTGCACCACACAGCTCAGTGTCACCAGCAAACCTGCTGAGGGTGCACTCAATCCCACTGTCTGTGTCACTGACAGAGATGTTAAGCAGTGCCTGTCCCAATACTGACCCCTGAGGAATGCCACTCATAGCAGGTGCCACACAGCTCACACCAAGGGCCACACCACAGAAGCTGGCTCATGACTTTTAAAATGAATGCAAAAAAGAGTGTATGATCCAACTGCAGAACTACCATAGCATTTTGCCATAAACAGCAATGTGTCAGCTATAACTGAACTTCATGACTTTATTTCTCCCCTTCTGTATATTGGGTTATCAAATAAAGCAACATGCCAAAAAGTGTGGTTTTGTCCCAAGGAAAGTTCAGAAAAATATAACTTTTTCACGGAAAGCATTAAGGTAAAGATAACCTTTTATGAAAGAGAAGAAGAGACAGTGATGGCAGGGGGTAAATGCTTTAAATAGCCTGGGATGTGCATTACCATCCCAAATTAAAAATCTGTTCATAACAGATGGCAATAAATGTGGTGTGTGGGAAGTTTTGGAAAATGCTGATACAATGGCAAAGCAGAAAGATATCTGACAAAACAGGAATGACCCCAGGACATCCACAAAAATACTGGAAGGCACTGCCTTCCAGGAATACAAAACTACTGACTTCACATTATTCACCATCTCCCAAACTGAGCAAACTAGGCATCTTTGTAAGTTAATTAAAAAGTAGGGTAAAGTGCAGCTCAGTATGGAGAAAAAAAAAATTATCATGTTTTTCTTTAAATAGCTGCTTGAGCGACTTACTTCATATTCAGAATTTTCCTGGGGTGCTGTTCTTAAAAATACAGTTTGTCTGAGAAGCGGTGCTGCTCATGAAAGTTAAAATAAATTTTGTCATGAGCCGCTCGCTCTACTTTTGTTCACCTCTTTTCTCCCATTCCGTCATGATTAGCAGAGTTTTGTCCTTGCAAACCAGGAACAGGAAAGAGCCACCTTGTGGGCAGCAGTACTGAGCTCTGGAAACAAGAACAGCCACCAGCAGCACTGCACGGCTCAGGTGTGGAGACAGCCACAAGAGAGATGGGTCAGCCCCTCTGATGCCTTTAATTTCTTGCATTTTCTTAGTGGTGGAGGTTTGGAGGAAGAACAAACATTGCTTCAGAGCCTGGACCTCTCTCACAGGACAAAGGCAACACTACCCCAAAGGCTACATTCCCTCTAAGCCCTTTCCTTCAGTTTTTTTTTGCCATTACAATTCCAGTGTGAGCTGTTCTGCATGTGTTGACTCCCAGGCAGCCCCTTCCCTTTCCTCCTTGCATTGCCACCACAGATTATGAAGGCAAACACAGGAGGCTTACACAACATGAGCCACTGCACCCCCATTTCTGTGACATGCACAGTTAAACCAACTTTAGGTTGGCAATCTTGCAGCATAAAAGGCTGCCTGATATTGCCTTGACCTTCCAAATGCCATCCATACTTGTGATTACCAGCAGGCTAATCTCCACCAGCCCCCTGAAACAGCCTGTGCTTCCCCTTCAGCATTTCTCTCTAGGCAAAGGGACAACTTCTTTACACTCCTAGGCCACCAACTGATCCAAGCTTTTCTCCTGCACTTTAAAAGCTGAGGCACAGGAGTTTGCTCTTAGAAATCTGCCTGCACTGTTCCCATCCTTGGGAATATTATTCTGCAAGACATGATTGAAATCAATGGTAACTTTTGCTGGGCACTGGAGCAATATATTTATGTTTGGGAAACATGCAGGTCTTGAGGTGGGTCACATATAAGTAGGCTGTAGGACACTTACAATCAGCAGGTTTGTGCCCCAGTGCTGCCTGCCCCTCAGGCAGGGTGCCTGCCTTGCCAGCAATGTGCCCACTCCAGCACCATGGCCTTTGGAGAGCCCCCACTGCCCACCACTCTCCCCCACTGTACCTCAGCAGCTCAGCAGTGACCAGCAGCACCAAGGTGGCCACCACCAGTGCCTTCACCCACCTGCATCACAGGGCCCACCCCTGCACTGCCAGCACCTCCTGGATGATCCCATTCCTGAAGCCAATGCCACGAGCCACCTCCCACAACGGGGAAGGGCAGTCTCCCCAGCATCCACAGTCCAGCCACCAGTGTTTAAGAAGATGGAGAGAAGCTGATGAGCAGTTGTGGGTAGGATAGAAGGGGTCACCTCTTAACCCTGTACAGCAACAAGAATTTGTCTGACCAGGTGCATAAGACAGCATGCAAAAACGATTTGCTCTGAAATTCTGGCTTGTCTCTTTCCTTGTTTGCCTGGCAAGACAAGTTATCTCACCTGACCAGGGGAGGGAGGTAGCTGGTGAAGATGGGGGGCAGTCCTCAGAAGAAAAGGTTTTCTTTCAAGATGAGTTTGCAACAATGGAAGTAAAAAAAGCCCCAACACCCCTGCTTAAATATGTACAAAGCCTCAATGTCATAGTTATCCACCAGAAATTTTCATTTCTGGGGTATGCAAAAGCAAAAATGTGTGTGGCAGGGTGAAGGTTTAACTAAAATATACTCAAGAGCTGCAAAGCAGACCTCAGAACCTGGAAAGAAAGAATTAAAACTCAGAAAAAAGCAAGAAGCTTATTTAAAACAAAGTGTTCTGATTTAAGGCAATGAATGTCATCTTCTTGAGCTGTTAGGCTGCTGACAGTCATAAGAGTGCTAAACTGCATCTCCTGTGTTTAAACATCTGATGGATAATAAGGAAAAGGTCTCAGTTCTAGTAGCTTCCTCTGATATGTTTTGGAGGAAGCTTTTCTGAGCTGTTTTCATGCATAAATTAATTTTAGTGTATATGGGTGCCAAGGACAGACAATGGGAGAGCTGCTCTGCAGGAACTGCCAGTGCCCACCCCAGCACCCATGGTTCTGCCAATTTCCACCCTGGCTGAGTGTTGGCATCAGGGTTTGTATCTCAGCATGTGCAACACAGCTTTAGGTGTGGTCAGATGAATTTGCCCATAGGTGAAAAGAGGGGATAAACTCAGGTGGTCTGGCTGGATCTTCCCCCTAAAACAACCCAGGGCTGTTGGCAGCTCAGCCTTTGGGAATGTCAAGAAAAGTCTCTGTTACTGCTAGACAGAAGTTTTGTTAGTTACATACATGGTTTATCACTACCTGATGTTGGTATCTAGAGAGAAAAACAAATCTTCCTTAAATTACTCTCATCTAATTCTGTTTTTCAAGGAGCTGTGCACTTTGAAGCCTCTTACACCAGTGTCTGACAGTTGAAAAGGTAAATGACAACCAAATGAGGCAGCACAAGCCCTTTTAGTAGCTGTGCTTTGTTAACAAGCCTTATTGAAGACATACCCATCCTTATTCCATCATCATCAAGTGCTGTTTCAGTGAGAAACAAACAGCTGGTTGTGAAGAAAAGGATTATTCCTTTGCAGTACCCAAATTCCAGTGACTGTGAATTGCATATAGACCAAAGCCTGCTTTAAGTTATACTTTCTCAGGTGAACTATAATATCTGAATGGGGGCTAGAGGACAAGAGTAATTTTTTCAGAAATTCTGCAATGAAGGTGTTTTTGTGATTGCTGCAATGGTGGTGCAACACTTTCTCTTGAGCAGGTTTTTCAAAAATGGAAGGTTTTGATGGTGAAATTACAACTTTGTGGGCCTGAGACTCAAAAACAGTCACAGGAAAGTCCCTATGTTTTTAATACTTTATTCCCGTGAGAAGTTCTTGGTCAATCAGGAAGTCTCATTAAAATAATGGAGAATAGGAACAAAAGAATGAGGATTAGTTATATGAGTAATGATGAAGACATAGGTACAAAATACCTTTTTTCTAGAGCATGGCTTATTCAACCAGCATCACTGTCTGGAATCATATTAAAAAAAAAACTTGTATGTCTCTGTCTGTCTGACTTTTGAAGGGTGGGGACTAAGCTAAGGAAAATTAACAATTATGCCAGGCAGAACAGAACAGAACCACATTATGTGTATATTAGCATGACGTGTGTGTTGTGGGGAGGGTTGTTCCAGGAGCCTGTCTAAAAATGACAGTGGGATGGAGAGGTACAAAAATGATTTTGAATTATTAAGCTCCTGTGGTGAAAAGTTCAGTGCAAGCTAAAGCATCTGAAAAAAACCTGCAGGTCTGTCTGTTCAAGCAACTGGCCATTTTAAAGCAAAAACTTAAAAATAAGGAAATGGCTAACATGGTAGGTTAATATACTAGTAGTGCTGCTCAGAATTTTCTGGTATTTCTCTTTCATCTCACACTCACATCCAAGGGGTGTGAATGAGGTGTTCTTTGACAGCTAAGAGCTCTATTTGGGAAGTAAGGCTACTGCATCAGATAAACTGCAGTGAAGGACAACTCCCATCTCCCTTATGATCCTACTGCCACCACTGGAGACATACCTGTGGCCATTTTTCTTAACTTTCTTACTTTTCTTATTTTTCTTATCTTTCTTATTTTTCTGTATACCGTTCAGTTCCCAGCTGAGGACTTGACATCAGGATGATGCAGATATACTTTCAAAGTCTAGGAGTGGTTTAACACTCCACTGAACTAAACTGTCCACCATTTTCTTTCCTTTGCAATAATAGACAAAATTTATGGCTATATCAGCAACCTTCTTCCTGCCTGGAGAGAGCTGAGGGGAGTCTGACTCTTTGAGTTTGGACAGACACAATAAGCAACTGTGTCAAAACCACTTGGAACTGTGGCTGGCACACAGCTGTGTGAATCCTTGGAAAAGGAAGCACAAGCAAGAATGCAACATCATCTTCCATTGATTCCCAATTTTGGTGTCAGATTAGCAGCAACAAAAAGTAGGCTGAAGGATGGCAGGTTTAGGCTGCTGATGTTCTCAGGTGCCTCCATCTGATGGAAAGCAGCCCTGTGGTTAATGGTCAGTGTGACCTACCCTTGCAGGTCACGAGTGGTCTGGGCTGGTGGGCTTGCACAGGACACGGTGGGCTACCTGCTCCAGCAGTAGCCAGCACAGAGCTGGGCACCGGGCACAGGGAAGGGAGTGAATGGGTGATTGCAGTGCAGCCTGTTGTTACAGGAAAGCTTTCTCTTGCAGCTCTTAGCCTGAGGGGGTTGCTAAGCATTTAGCAGCTCTTATATTTCTATTGGTAATACTCACTGAAACACTGCCTCAGACAAGTGATCCCACAGAAGTTTAGTGTGTTTCCACACCTCCCTGCAATAAGTGCATTTGAGGAGATATGAGTACCGGGATGAGGTTTTTGATGCTGGGCTTAGATGTGAATGTTCTCATGCAAGGTTTTTTGTTGTTGTTGTTTTGTTTTTTGGGGTTTTTTTGTTTGTTTGTTTGTTTTGGGGGAGGGGGGTTTTGTGGTTTTTTTTGTTTTTGTTTTTGTTTTTGTTTTGTTTTGTTTTGTTTTGTTTTTTGTGGTATTCAGGAACCATAAAAGTGGTGGCCAGAGCCACAAATGAGTGCCAGACCCTGCTGTCTCTTACACTCGTCATCAGGGAAGGAAAGCAACAGGAAAGGAGAACATTGGAAAACTGGTCCCCACAGCAGCTGTTGCACCTATCCTATAAAAGCAAGTAGAATATGTTTCCCAGGCTACAGTAACATTGTCTTTCTAACAGTGCGGAAAGGACTATGGCCAGCTTGTCAAGAAGCTGTCAAGAGGGACCCCAGGAAGGGTTGTTTTGGCAACAAAGAGCTTCTGGTGCTGAGGCATCTTGTGCGTGCTCATCCTTAGCAAAGAGAGCAGAGGAGACAGTGCAAGCACACTCTGTTATTCCTCAGGTGAGCCAGTTCTGAAAAGCAGTTTAGCCCAGTGCATTAGACCAGGAGTCAGGTGTCAGTGTACCAGTGCTGCCTTTGCCCGTGGTCTGCTTTAAGACACTGGGAATATCATTTCACCCTTTTCTGCCTGCTTCTGCGAATGGAAAATAAAAGCACTGATCTTCCTTGTAAAAGCATATTGGTGTCTGAGTGACACCATATTGGTGAATGAGAAGTGCTGCTTGTTACTTCTTTATTTTCCCACTTGAACGAGTACATTGCTGGTGACCAGCAGAGGTGCATGTCAATGGATGCACCCCTGCATACCCTGAGGGATTGTTTGTCTCCCATATCATTCATATGATGTGACTATATTGCATGAAAGTGAGGGCAGGAACTTGGCTTGGAAGAAGTAAGGGGGCTCAATAGCATGGCCTGGGGATGCACACCTCTCTCATGGCCAACAGAACCTCCTTTCTGCTTTATATGAGCAGAGAGATGAAAGGTGTCCCAGTGGTAACTCTGCTGCCCTGGGACGTGGCCACTGACCTGCACTGTGATGGTGCATGCTTCTCCAGAGTCCTGGGGAAAGTCATTAAGGGCCAGACACTTCAGGCCTACATACCTTAGAAATACTTTCCCTTAATTCCCCCATGCTTCTCTTTCTTATCAGAAAGGTGACTTTCAAGAATTTTCTGTCATGCAGGAGTCTTGTGCGAGATAAGTGTCCTGAGATAAATACCAAAGATAAGTTAAGGCTGTTATTTGAAAACCAAATGGATAGGATTTAAAGTCTTTAGCCTTTAAGGGAGTAAGAAAAAATCTTGGTCTTCATTACATGACTCTAGGCAATAAGCATGCTATTTTAAGATTTGTGGAAGAGTCTTTTTTTATCTTTTATCTGAACTGAGATTATCATGGCTGATACTGACACTACAAATATCTGTTTGGTTTAGTTCTTTCATGGTATGCTATCCATCCAAACTGGTCCTTAAATGACTCCTCTGCTTGCCTAGAGGCCTGCAACTTTTTGTTCTAACAGCTGGACCACATACTGACATCGTTATCTCCCTTTGATGTGCCTGGAAACTTAAAGGAAGTGGCTTGGTCAAACTTGGACCGGAGTTTTTTGTTAGAGCCTGGAACTGAGTCCCAGGCTAACACCCCACACACTGAGAGGGATGAACTCTCATCCCAGAGTTGCCCAGCACA
This sequence comes from Horornis vulcanius, assembly GCA_013401035.1. Taxonomy (NCBI): domain Eukaryota; kingdom Metazoa; phylum Chordata; class Aves; order Passeriformes; family Scotocercidae; genus Horornis; species Horornis vulcanius. Next base: position 48,032 of record VZUA01095727.1, read on the forward strand.
CTAGGATCTGACTTGGATATGTTCAGGTAAGTCTGACTGTTATCCTTGTAAATTTGGGTTCAAAATCCTGTGGAACCACAGCCTCTGAGCCCATCTGTCAGAGCCTCATGGCCACTTTTGGACAGGGAAACTAACTAAGGAAAAAAAGGAAGAGGAGAAAAAAACATACATGCTGTGGAAATGTTGAATTTTTCAGATGCAAAAAGAACAGCCACAAAAAATGTCATGCCCACACTGGAAAACATACAGTGGTTATCATGGAAATAACAATGAAATATACAGGCTGTGTTAGCTACACAGTGCAGTACAACAAACGTCAACCACCTAAAGCTTTCTGACTGTGGAGAACATATCTGGTCCCAGGTTTATGGGTTCTGAGGCAATGGACTGTAATAAGATCTCAGAAACCAGCTTCCTGGGAAAGTGATCTAGCTACAAATAATATATGCTCATAATTATACTGTAAATATCTTGATCAGTAATCACTTGTGCTTCTTGTGCAGGCCAGTTGTAAAATACAATTATCAGGAGAGCAAGCCTATGCTCATGATGTTATGTGATCATTTGAAAGTTAAAGTAAACATGCTCTGCCTCTGTTACTGCTCCCTATCTTTATTTCCCACAAGTTACAGTAGGGAGGAGGTGGAAAAAAAGAAAAAGACAGAAGAAAAAAATTTACTTGTGCTTCCCTTCCTTATATCCCTGCTTTGGGCTGCTGGGAAGGTCTCAGCAGTCGGAAGCAGTGGAGTCCTACCAGGTGCTTCTAAAAGCAACATCTATGAGGGTGAAATCCTGTTCATCTTCCAACCCTTTTCCAGTCATGCAAACAAGGTGAAAGTAATAGTAATCACACACAGTAAAGATGAAAATACTGGTTCTTATTCTGCTTCTCTGCATAAATTCTTGACCTTGTACAATGGAGTTTGGGCAGTAGTTACAAGCCATGTGGGTTTTTTGCAATTGCTATGGGAGAGCTGCTGTGTGTGGTCCCCTAGAAAAGCATGTGAAGACTAGAAATTGACTCCAGCCTGAACTCGAAATTTCTGGGAGGAATTGGCTTCAATTTGCTGAAAAATGAAATTTTCCACACCAAAATGAACACCTTGTACAAAATTACTACAGTGCTTGTATAGATTGCGTATTTTAATCTTTATTACTTCTCTTTCCATCGCCTCAGATTTTACAAGTGAATCAGCTGAAATGTTCAAGGATTTCTGTTTGAGCTTAGATCCCCAGGCACCTTTCTGCTCAAACATGGAATGGTATTGCACATTCTGGACAGCACAGACACCTCTCCCTCAATGCTCAAAAAGGGCCAGTAAGATTATTTGATAGATCAGCTTTGTATAACACTTAAATTTTTCATCTAGGTTTTGCCAAAATCAACTTCAGATTGTGCTTCTGCATGTGTGTATGTCCATTTGCACCTATGAAATAGAATCATTAAATGGTTTGGGTTGGAAAAAGATCTCGAAGGTTTTGTAGTTCCAGACCCCTTTCCATGGGCAGGGACACTTTCCACTAGACCAGGCTCCTCAAAGCCCCATCCAGCCTGGCCTTGAAGACTTCCAGGGATGGGCCGTTCACCACTTCTCTGAGCAGCCTGTTCCTTTGCCACAGCACCACAGCAAAGAATTTCTTCCTTATATGTAATCTAAACCTACTCTTTTTTAATTTAAGGCCATTCCCCCCCATCCTATCACTGTTACTCTTGTAAGAAGTCCCTCCCAACTTTGTCCATGTGTGAAACAAGCCCAAGTGTGTGTATCTACAGAAAAAACAAACAAAAGCGTGCTCACCTGGGATCATGCTGGGCATCACCCAGGAGTGCCCCTCAGGGCTGTTGGTGTCCTCAGGCCATGCCAGCAGATGGAGAACATGCTGATCCTGCAGCACAAACCCCACAAAGAGCCAGGTGATGGCCACGTAGGCAGAGCCAAAAGAGGTGGTTAGGTTTTGTGTGCAGGGACATCTTGCACATAAATGTCCACAGCATGAAAGAAAAGGAAGAGTAAAATTGCTCCCTGTGCCCGTATTTGGTGCAGGTGGTGATGTGGGGAGGTGGCAGCACCCTGGGTGTGATGTTCTTGCCCCCAAGGCCCTTCAGCAGCCTGATGATCTCCCTATTGTTCTTCAAGGAGAGGTCCTGCCCACAGGTGTTGAGTAGGTAGCACCAGGGCACGGCCGAGGCCAAGCAGGTCTTTTATGCAGTGGAGGTCAGTCCACAGGTGGGAGATGCTGCCCTAGACCACCCCCTTTGCCCAGGAAACAAGGGAGGCACTGAGAAAGCAGCGCTGCCTGATGGGAGGGAAATGGCTCCTGGAATGACATCCACATGAACACAGCAGATATTCTGGAGCATGAACAGCTCCCCAAAGAAAAGCTCAAAGGTCTCAAACCCTTTGTGCCGTGTCCTGACATGAGCGAGGGTGAGGGCAACCTCCTTGGCTGCGAGGGCACAGGTGATGTGGTGGTGGTTCTGCGTGACCTTCTCTGTGCAGTTAGGGTCTCTGAATAGTATTTTCCTTCAGAAGGGCACCTTGTCTTCAATAAGTGCTTTACAGGCTCCTGCTAAAATCAAGCTCACTCAGAAGTTCAGCCCCCTGAGAGGTTTTTGTGCTTGCAAATTAACAGCATAGAAAACAAATGGAGTTGAAACACTGTGACTCAGAACAGCAAAAAGGCAATATCTGAGTGTTGCACAGAGGAGCAATTCATTGCCCCTCAGAAAAAGTCTCTCTTGAAATACAGTATCAGACACCACCAACAGCTTGTTTTGATGGCTGTGCTTACTTCCTGCTGGAGGACACATGGATGCATCTGATGCAGAGTGTGCAGCTGCTAACCTAACTTTCAATATTAGTAGTTACACAGTCATCACTGATGTGGAAGCAGCATCAGTAAAGAACAACTTGCAGATAGAAGCTGTTCCACAGCACCCTGAAGATTAAACAGACCTATTGCATAATTACTGTCTTGGTAATGAGCAGCTGGCACATATCTCAGAGTGTCCCCAAATTCAATTATGGGTATGTTCTTAACTGTGTCCTCCCAACTTTCCCTGCATGTATCATATAGCTGTTAAAATTTCTGTGCATGTACCCTATGACAGGAAAACCTCATATTTATCTCATACAATTCTTTTTTATTACTTGCAGGATTTTTTTTTAACCACTCCAATGTGTCAGTCATCACTGTTTCTGAATTATGAAAGAATTGTAACATGAAATAAATACTACTTCAATATGTGTCAGTGACAATTACACTACTAGATGAAGCATATATATATAAGCTGTTGTGGCCTTTCTTCTCTTTGATATTCTGGACAAATATAATTTCTAGAAAGCAATTGTCAGAAACCCAGTTCAATACATACCATTTTCCAGCCAAAGAACACAGGATGAAGAACCACCCATCCATCTTTAGTCTCTTTTTTCGATCTTTACTATTCTTCATTTCTCATGTAAGGCCACCAACACTCACATGTAAGTAGCAAGACAATTTTTGCCCCTGTGTAGAGTTATGTCACAGCCATCAGTTTTTTTCAGCAATATTTTTGTTTGCAAATTTGAAATCTGACAATTTCTGCTAAGAGTCATGGATGACTTGTGATGAGCTCCGGGCTTACATCCATCACAAAGAAATGGGTTAGCAAAATCTGTTATTTAAACTAACTCTAGGCTTTCCAATGAGACATTTGTATTTCTAAGAACTGTGTATGCATCTGGTATAACATGCTTATGCAATGAGAGCTTGACACAGCTCTGACTAAAGTGAAATCCTTGGTAAGTCTCCGTGTTCCAGCTAAGAGTTCTGTTCATGTGGATCTCCTGCCATGACACAGCATGTTTGGGGCATGTAAACTTTTCTCAGCATCACATTCTTTTGCTCCAAAGTGAAGCAATGCTGAGGCAAAATCAGTTTATCTGAGGTTTTGCCAGTAAATGTTCTGAGTGGACATTGTTCTGCAGAGAGAGAAATACCATCACCTACCTGCCAGCTCTTGCAGACAAGTTCCCCCTGACACTGGCAGATCTCTCCCAGAAGCTGCACTTCCCTCCCATCCTGGCCCCCAACAGTCTCCAGGATTCTCTGTTCAAGCAGATTTCAGGCTGCTGGGAGTGGCTTCAGCCCATCAAATACAGCCACAAGATGCAATGAGGAGAGGAGCACTGGAGAAGCTTTGTAAGGATTTATGGCCAGAATATCCCCCAAGAGGGGCAGTCAAGCTTACCTGGAAACAGAAAGCAGCTGAGCCACTCCTCACTGGGCAGTCAGGAGGGACAGGTGGGGACAGCTGTCTCACACTGGAGGTCCAGGGCAATGTTCTTTGTGTACATCAGTGCTTTCAGCAGGAGAACAGCTCCAATGGAGCTGGAATGGAGGTGTGCAAAGTCCCAGGAAGTAACAGAGGCTCACCTGATGCTGCTGCAGGCCATCAGAACAGCTTGTTAAAAGATGCACAGACCCTGAGCTGAGACCACTATCCAAGTCTAGCAAAGAAATGCACAGCAAACACCACCGTGAGGGAAAAACATGTCCCAGCTCAGTCACTGGTGAATGCTGTCCTCGGGAGCACAGACCTGCCCAGAGTGCTTCCAACTCATTCCTAATTTGATTGTTACACTGAATTGTGTCCAGGAACAAACATCACTCCCTTGTCTGACACCTCAGAAAGGCAAATTGCCATGACAGCTGGTGACTGTAAGACCAGCAGTCTCTTGCTGTCCTCTGTGCTTCTCACAGAGTGTGGAGTTCATGGCCTTCCCACCTCCTCCCTGGCTCAGCTGGCTGCAACACCCTTTCTCCCCTTCTGCCATAGTCTTAACAGGAGACCTCCATCCAGCTGGAGTTAGGAGAGTGTGGAAGGAGAAAAGCAAAGGGAAAAGATGACAGCATTCCTGCAGGAGTCAGGGTTTCACTGAGAGGGGTCTCAGCTGGAGGCAGATAGCACAGGTAGCTTTTCTGAAGTACAAAAGCTGAGATCTTTCCAGGCATTTAGATGTCTTGGAAACTGTCAGATCTTTTAAAACTGCAGTGGGCTCAGTGTAATCTGCTACACAGCTAGGAAAGCCTCTAGTATCTCAAAATATGTATAATATATATATTATGTATGTATGTGAGGAGATTCTTAGTTGTTGAAGCCTGCTTTACTAGCACGGCCCATATGAAACAAGTAAAGCTGCATGCAGAAAATGAGTCTGCTCTTCACAGGAGTGCAATGCAAGATTTAATTTTTCCTTGGTGTGCTTTGTTGTTGGTTTGATTTTTTTCCTTGCACAGACATTGCTGCAACACCTTTGCAGAAATCCAGACTCACTGTGATCCTTTGGTACCAATAGCCTTGGGGGAAAGAAGGCAGCATGCTTGGTGCTACTTCGTAATCCCTGTGCCTTGATTCTCTGGCACAGTTAATATTTAGATACATGAAAACATACTGCTATGAGAAACTAAGCTGTCAAAACCTTTGGGGTTTTGAAGGACTTTTTTGGGCTTTGTTTTTTAGCACTACTTCTGCCTTGCACTTCTCTGTGTGAAATACACCCATGCTTGAATTATAGGCAAAAATCACCAAACCAGACTAACCCTCCCCACACCAGAAAAAAAAAAACAACAAAAACAAAAACAAACAAACAAACAAACAAAAAAAACCCCCAAAAAATAAAACTACACACCAACCAAAAAAACAAACCAAAAATAAACAAACCAAAGCCAGTCAAACAAAAAATAATAGTGTATAAATCACATAAGCCACCTCAATAGAAAACGTCTTTTTCAGGTATTGGTGTTGTTGATTTACAGCCCCATCCAAAGTTCAGGTGCAAGGAGCAGCCAAATCTAGATGTACATCTGAACCATATTGTGGCACCTCTCATCAGCAAGGTGTGAGGAAACATCATGAGGGTCCTGGCTTCTTCTGCTTTATATTGTATTGGACCTCTGCATATTCTGGGTGCAAGAACAGAGTTATGGGACAAAAAAATAAAGATGATCGAATTTACCATGCAATTCAAAAAATAGCCTGTGTAAAAGAGTTCTGTGTTGGCAGAACTAAAGCTGCTGCTGACTGAGATTTGCAGTGCCACTCCTTTCCATTGTTCCCTGGACCTGCATTGAAGAAATTTTCATTTTAGCATGAGAGTTTTTGGTGTGGCTCCTATAGTGGAAACATACTCCCCAGTAGGATTGGGGATTGAAATGTCTTCCATGTGGATGAATGGCAATAGACCTTTCCAGACAATTAGGATATTATCATAGGAATAGGGTTAGTACTCAGTAAATTGTTCCTGGCCTTAATAAATACAGGTAATTGGTTTCAGCCAATTTGTTAGCTAATTAAAAAGCAAGATGCACAGGTTTAGCCCATTGGTTTTGAGTTCCTGTTTGGCCTCAGTCAGTAGTGATGAATGTGATGCATTTCATATTTATTTGGAGTCACTTGGCATTTTTTATTCTGTTATTAAGACAAAACCATCTGTATCATGATATTCCTTTTCCTGTCCCCTCATGCAAAGCTTTCAGTTTGAACTGGCACCACTGTTAAATTCACAGTGAGTCTGTAGGGAGCAAACAATTCTTCCCCAATGTGGTTTTTCTGGTTAGGAAATGCAGGTAGCCACAGATCACTGTTTTGTGCCCAAGTAAAGGATCCCTTCATCCCTCACCCTTCTGAGCTGAATGAGATGAAACATCTTTGGTCTTGTCTTGGTTTGGGATGTCCTACAATGTGCATGGTCTCTCTAAATCTGTCCCCTTGGAGCAGCCCTGCGTGGCAGGGGTCTTCTCTCAAACATGCCTCACGCACCTGCTCTGAGCTGGAAGGCAAATAAATATGTGCACCGTATAGCACAGGGGAAGTGAAAGCAGACTCTGAGCACAAAGCAGTCAAAACTTATTCCTATCTCTCTTCTGCCCTCCCTTTTTCCTTGTTCATAGCAATCCCTGCCATTCCTACACTTCCCAGCCAGCCATAACCTGATGTTGAAAGAGAAGAAAATCCAACCCTACCTGAAGCAGGAGTTCCCTGGCAGAGGCTCTGACACCGGGCAGGCGCAGCACAGGCAGCCAGCGGCAGGAGAGGTGAAATGACACGTCGAGGCAAATGCTAGCTCAGCTCACATGGTCCAGCAAAACCATCCAGTAATCGAATTGCACACAGTCAGTGAGCACATCTGTCTGCACAAACAGCAGGGGCCAGACAATGCACCATCCCATCCGCCTTTGTCTTGCTGTGCTCTGAGCTCCAGGCACAGAGCCTCTTGCCCTGCAGGAGCTTCACTGCTTCTCTGCCTTTGCAGTAGACTTCCAGTACAAAGGTTTTGGGAATAGGTAATCTGCCTAAGCCTCTTAGCAGAGCACATTTTGCAAGTCGGGCTTACTACTGCTCCAAAGCAGAGCACTCGACAGCTCCCTTCTCCAATTAATTTCCAACAGGGACATGTACTCACCTCTGTGCAAACTACTCCTCATCAGCTACTCGGGAGCAGCAGCACGGCGTTCTCTTCCCTGCTCATTTATCCTCCTGCGCAGGGAAAGCAAGACATAATTAAACACATCCTAATAGAGGACAGGCAGGCTGTGGTGGTGAAGCTGGTTTTCTTCTGTAAATATGACTGGATTTTATAGCTGACACTGGTGTAGTCAAGGCACGGACAGACACCGGGATCTGTTTTCTCACTGCAGATTAATATACACATTAGTGCACAGTAAAGCACAAATGTACACACGTGCAGCTACTATTTGCCCTGGAGGAGTGTCCAAAGGCAGCTTACAATGGGTTTTGCAAACATTTGGGCACTTGCTAGCTTTATGAACGTGAACCCAAGGTGTTCCCCTCAGTGTGTGAAGTGAGGCAGCTGGTGTTAGACCCTCAGAGAGGTGTCAGCTCAGGGCAATGTCCCTGCAGCCTGGGGTCTGCTCCCAGCTGCAGGTGTGTCAGCAGCTAGAGGAGTAAAGCAACTCCATTTACAGGTTGGGAGTCACCAGCTCTGCCAAGCAAGTCTGACCACAGCCCTGGCTGTGTCAGAGAGAGCAGATATATGGATCAGATCACAGTTACTATTTTTAATCCTCCACTAAACATGTAGCATTATCATGGTCTTTATTCTGACAATATAACTTGTTGCCAGCTACAACATGAGCAGAGAACACACAGGGATCTAGAAAACACCTACCATCAAGAAGGACTGAAAAATATATATGTTTATTATGGCATTAAAGAAAAAAAAAGTGGGCAGGAAGTCTTCAAATATGTAAAAAAGGTAAACCAGAAGCAAATTCTGGTTTAAACAGGAAGGGAGTAGCTGATTCTCTCTCTTCTCTGTGCATAGGACAAGAACTAATCATCTTAGATAGCATCAGAAGAGGTGAAGATCAGACATAATGGAAGCTTTGTAGTGAAAAACAGTTAAATGTGGATTAGATTGTCTGGAGAGGCTGGAATTTTCCTGATGATGGTTTTCATTGGCAGGTTAGGCGTAGCTTTTTCAGCAGTTTTACAGGTCATACTGGTTCAGAGCTGGTAATCTTCTAGGTCTTTTTCAGCTTTCTTTCCTATGTCTATATTACAGTATCATAACTTGGTTGTTGCTGGGCTGGGGATCCTGTTACACTCAGCAATGGTAACAGGAGGAGTTTGTCATCATTTAGAAATATGCTCATGATCTCTGCTAATTGCTATTAACATTGCAGTTTGGTTAAAATCGGGATAGTCCTGGACCATTCAGGAAGAAAAGAACATTTGTGAGATTTTTTTGATTCATCCTAGGCATAAAGAAAAATCATTTAATAAATGCTAAGTCTGTAACAGTTTACCTATTGACAGGTATTTCACATCTCATGTCTTTTCTCACTGTAACACAAATTAGCTTAATGACTGTTCCATTTATTTTTCCTTCAATGAATTATCAGGATTCTTTTTCAGAGGGCTGTAGTAGGTATCTGTGTCTTCCTACCTAGGAGAGATTTTTCTCCTCACCACCAGCATCTGTGAAGTGCCACCTGGGTTTTGAGGCTCTGGAATCTCCCAAAGGGCTTTAGGATTGAAAGTATCCCCATCACACTGCACTGCAAGTCTGCTTGTGGGATAATGTTAGACATCCTTGACTGTTAGAGCCTGCCAGGTCCTTTGAGAGTAATGAGAAGCCACTGGCAGAAGCACAAACACTGGCTGTCAGGAAAGAAGCTGACCAGTGCCACACAGCTGCAGTTTTCTTCCCACCAGTGGAAATGTCACCATTTGTAGCCCAAAGTTTCTCTTAAGATTTTCAATTTCTGTTGCCTTGTTTTCCCTTTGGAGACTTTACTGTGTGCCAGGGTCTCCTCCCTGTATAGCCAACAGTCTGGGCAAAGCAGCCTGTGCTGCTGAGCCCTCCAGCTCACACTGAGTGAGCCCCAACCTCGCTCTAAAAGTTACCACAGTTCTAATGTGAAGACAGGGGATTTTTCACACCCCCCACCCCGTCTTTGCCATCCACAGACATATGGAAGCCTGTATCACCCTTCTTAGAAGGAGCCTTGCTTCAGGCTCTATCAGGTTTTCACATCATCTCCACATCTTTTTCCTGGTTATCTTCTGGAGCTGATGTTGTGCACACACCCAAAACTGCTCAGCAAAAGCCTCGAACTCCACTCCTGAGTGCTTCAAATTGCCAAGCACCTTTCTGTTTGCTTTTGCTTAGGGTGGAGGCCGATGTGTATGTTTTGGTCCCTTGTTCCTCTGCTTACACAAAAACCTTTTACGGCCGTCTTACGGGAAGGGGAGTGGCTGCAATCACCATTCCCCACGGGGCTGAAGACAGACCTTGATGGCATTACTGAAGCTGGGACAATCTTGTCTCCCCATATTGGGTCACTGAAAAGTCGCCAAGACAGTTATAAAAGGACAAAGAGGCCAGAAAACTACGGGAAATCTCCTGCCTCGAATTCCTCAGCTCCTGCAGACAGCCTTGTCTTGTCTGGTCCTTGCCTGCTACACAGCTTCTCCCAGGCTGAGGTTTTCTTAATGGATTGCCCAGTTACTAGACACACCTGGTATCCTAACATCTGTTTTCTGTCCTGAGACAGGCTACTTCATGGTGCTTTTGGAACCTTTCTTTTGCAGCATGTCTGGATTCTGCTTTGAATTGCAATTGTACTCTGCAGACAAAATTCTGCAAGTATTTGTTTCTTTTCTTCCAGTTTAGCTCAATCTCTGTTTGGGAGCTACTTGCAGCTTCTTAACTGTTGTTCACACTGAGAATGCTTCTTGGCCTGAACCCCTAGCCTTTATTTAGGTTTAGGTTTTGCTAAACTACTTTTTGTTTGCAAAGAATGTACAGATTTTCCTGTACCTACAGCAATCAGAAGAAAACAGGCAGCTTTATCCCTAAGCTCCTGTTTATTCCATCTCTGTGGGCTCTATTACATCACTGGGCAAGTTTGTGACAGAAAAGCACTTTTGGATACATGGCAGCTATGTCCTTCTCAGAAGATCCTGGTCTACAAATGATTATAGGTTGTGAGGGTCCCAGGAAAAGCGCCACATTTCCTTGGCACATCTCCTTTGTGCTTCCAAAGGCCTCAGCACCTGCTGGGGACACAGTACTGGTCTGGGATGTTATGACCCTCCTGAGTTCCTGCTCCATCTCAGGGATGCACAGACAATTGCTTTTTTCACTCTCAGACCCTTTTCACACACACACACAGAGCTCAGCTGCAAACACTGCCCTGCTCCAGGCCATTGGTTGTCAGAAGATTCTAAGATTTCTCCAAGTCAGGTCTTGCTCAGGACATTACATGAGCTCATTCATTGTCTTGAATGGTGGCTGGTGTGACTAAACAGTACAGGAGTCTGAGTTGCTCCTGGTGGTCAGCCTGAACAGACCACAGAGAGATACACTGCACCCCTCAGCAGCCTCTGAGGTTTCTTACACACCCAGCGTGCTCTGTCCAGCATGAGGCCACCATGCCCTCTAATCAATGCAGCAGCTCTGGGGGAACTTGGCTTCTCTGACAGAAAACAGTAGTGGATTTATGTGCCTGTATTCATACAGCACCATATTAAACATTTCAGCTGGGCCATCTCATAGCGGAAGTAAGATTTTTTTCCAGGGGCATTAGCTATGGGATCTCCAGAGTTATAGCCACATTAATCATGAATTCCCCAAGAAACTGCCCTACCCCATTAAATACATTGGCATATTTTTTAATAAGGTCACCTGCCTTGTGTCAGCTGAGATGGAACAATTCCCACTTTCATTACCAGTTTGATCAATTTAATATCCAGCCTGCTCAGGGACTAAGCTCTAGTGATGCTGCTGTGTGTACAGAATGAAATTTGTGGTGTTTTACATCCTATTTGATTGAGTCTTAAAGCACATCATGTCTGTTGATGCCCCCCTGTTTTACCTTTCTCTTGCAAAGGTGGGTTCTTACCCTCTTTTCCCCCAGCCAGTCCTACTGTTGCCACACCAACATGGAAAGCTACATAGCCATCTGGGGAGCTAGCTGAAGCTTCTGCTTGTTCTCAATTTCTTCTGGGACCTGACTGCTTTCATGGCAACACCAGTGTGGTCCTCTTCCTGCTGGCTGCCTGGTCTTAAGTATCACATATTCTACCCTGGTTTCAGTTGCACAGACACCTGGGGTTGTTCATCAGCTCTTTGTGGCAAATCTGTTGCAGGCCACCATACTGTCCCCAAGCAGCACGTCCCTGGTGTTCACCAACCAGCACCTTCTGATCTGCAGTGATAAACTCTGCTGCGGCAGCAGGACCTGCCTTGTGATGCAGGGCCAGCAGTTGCATTGGGACTTGCAGAGTAACCTCTGTGCTGTCCCTTTTACCCAGCTTTTGCAAAAAATAAACAGTACTTTTGACTCCTCTTATGCAACTACTTACCATAGAATTATATATTCAAAGAACAGGTCGGAAAAGACCTCCAAGATCATGGAGTCCAACTTTTGACCAAACACCACCATGCCAACTAAACCATAGCTCCAAGTGCCACATCCAGTCAGTTCTTGAACACTTTAGGGGTGGTGACTCCACCACTTCCCTGGGCAACCTATTCCAATGCTTTACCATCTCTTCAGGGGAAAAATTTTTCCTGGTGTTTAACCTGAACCTACGCTATCTCAGTTAAGGTCATTTCCTCTTGATCTGTCACTTGCTAACTGGGAGAAGAGGTCAACCCCCTCTGCCCTGAGTACAGCCTCCTTTCAGGTAGTTCTAAACAGTGATAGGCTCACCCCTGGGACTTCTTTTCCCCAGGCTAAACATACTCAG
>VZUA01095729.1:4691-17386 GCA_013401035.1 Horornis vulcanius
TAGTCAACTATTTTTTTGCCTCATTTTCTAGGTAAAAAGAGAGCATTGCACTTACAGAAATTATTAAAACATGGTTGTAATGCAAAAATAACATTATGCACTGAAAAACTTGGCTTTTTTTCAGTAAAATAATTTAATATTTTAAAGTCTAACTTTACATTAATAAACAGTTGGTATCTCACATTCCATGTTATTTCCCCTTTTTCCTAGTAGACATATCTCCAGTATTATCCCACTGCAATGTCTGTTTTTGGGATATTACTAGAAAATCAATATCTTTAGTGTTACCTTTTTGTCAGATATTCCTTTACTGTGTGTGTAGGAAATGTTCCCTTTTTGTCAAAATGGTATTTTTATAACAGTTATTGTAGAAGGCCTAATAAACTTCCTGGTTATGCTTACCACATAACTAGGATTGGGTCTGATGGCTGGCCAGTCAGCCATAAATGAAAACAGATTAAAGAATAATTTATTTCCATATTACAGAACAAGTTATTTGGTCCCAAGATTCCAGAGCTGATCAGGATCACAAGAGAACACAAAGTCCGTTCTGGAAAAAAAAGGCTCCTGGGAAAGAGTGAAAGAAAATCAGGATTTGCAGAAAGAAAAGCAGCAATACATGCGGGGCTTTTGTTCAGACATTTTTTGTGCCAGTATTGACTGAGAGCAATACTGAGATGCAAAGCTATCTTTATCCCTTAATAAATTTCTAATCCTAGCTACTATGTGAACTAATGCAAATTTGAAAGCCACAAACAAAAAGAGCAAATCAGCTCGTGACTGCTACGCAAGAGGAAAAGGTCTAATTACCATCTGGAGGAAAGGCAACCACGGTGCAGCATTTGCAAGACATGCTTTCATGTGACTTAACTAAAGCTTCTAATATCCATCAGATGGAGGGGGCTCCACATTTTAAATAATTTGCTTTGTGTTCATGTACAGTTTTGATCAAATAAATCTTGTTTCAAATGAAATAGAACCTCGAATTATTAAAATGGTTAGAAGGAATACAGCATTATAGCTAAGAGTAGAAGGATTTTAAAGGATATTGTTATCTAAAAGAAGAGTGTTCAAGATGGACTTATTCTTGTGTGGTTCTATGAAAGAGTGTTACAGTCATCACAATATGGAGAGAACTTTTATTAGACTAACTACTATTTGAAAAAATGCAACTATCACCAATGCAGCTCAGTATTTTAATATTAACTGAAAATTCCTATGAAATGAGCTTTTTGAGTTAAATACAAACCAAAAAGTGTGCAGCCTTCTTGAAAAGCTTTATCATGAGGATCTGAAGGTCTGAATTGCATTAGTCAGTTAATCAAAGAGAATCAGCTATGAAAGTTTCAAGTTGACATGTTCCATTAAATCTGAGGTTTGCTTCTCACTCCCTTACAAAGATATATTACTATATCTGAATATCAGTCTTGAAGAGGGTTTTCTTGTAGATCAACTGGAAGCAATAAGAAAAAAGCCATTTTTTGCTATAGCTTCAATAAAGTCAACACATTAAAACTTGAATGCTTTTGACATGCCATGTTTCCAAGAAATATTCTTGTACTATTTGTTGAAATATTTGATCCTTATTGAAATATTAACATGTATATTATTGCTTTTTCTTCTGCTAGATAAAATCTATTCAATAAAACATTGCAGGTTTACCTGGAAACATTAAGGTAATTTGGCAATTTTTATATTTGCTCTGTCATCACTCTCAGAAGTGTTGCTGACATCAAGAGGAATGCAGTCCAAAAGTTCTGCTGGCAGTGGTGTCCCTATAGGTAAGAAGAACTTCCATCATATGCTACCAGGAAAACTCACCTCACACAGTCAAATACTGTGATAAAGATAAGAATCTAAAATGGGGAAGGTTAATTACCATGTGAAGATACGTTTCTCCACTGACTGCTGAAAAACGTATGGCAAATTCAGATTAAACAGAGAGTTTTCCAAAGCCAAAATTAGATCAATCCTATTCATAAACATTTTAACATTCAATGGTTTTTTTACTGCAAACGTGAAGTAATAACCTTATATGCTGAAGCTTCCAAATGCCACATGTTTCTATGGCAATTCTTAGATTAACTGGTCCTGCAGTAAGGCATTAAAAAAACCCAAACCATGTAATAAATAGTAGTATACCCAGATTATTGATAGGAGCCTGAGTATTGATTCTGGCTAATGAGATATAGGCAAGCTCTTGAGTGTCCAACCTCAGGTATTATAATTTTTCCTGTTTATATTATATATGACTGAACTATTCCTGTTACTCATATCATAAAGGCTCATAAAATACTGAGTACAAAACAAAGTCTCTTTTTTGTTCTGCCTAACAGAAAGAGGAGTCTCTAAGACACATCTCTACCAATGGTACATTTATTAGAAAGGCTTTAGGAGTGCTGTATATGTAGTAAGTACAGGACAACCAAGGGACAGGCCCAGCCAGCATGGCTTTGGGGAAGGCAGGTCCTGCTTGACCAACCTTTTATGACCAGATGATCCACCCAAAGGATGAGGGAAAAGCTGCGGATGTTGTTCACCTGGACTTCAGCAAAGTCTTCAGTTCTCCCACAGCATTCTCCTGGAAAGGCTGGAAGCTCATGGCCTAGACAAGGGCTCTCTTTGCTGGCTACAAAATTGCCGGGACAGCCGGGTGGTGAATGGTGCCACAAGGGCTGTCCCCAGGGCTCAGAGCTGGGTACTGTCCTGTTTAATATCTGTATCAGTGATCTGGATGGGGGATCGAGTGCACCCTCAGAAAGTTCACAAACAACACTAAGCTGGGCAGCAGTGTTGATCTGCTGGAGGTCAGGAAGGTTCTGCAGAGGGATCTGGGCTGGTTGGATCAATGACCTGAGGCCAGTGCTGTGAGGCTCAATGAGGGGAAGTGCCAGGTCCTGCTCTTGGGTCACAACAGCCCCATGCAGGGCTACAGGCTGGGACAGAGCGGCTGGAAAGTGACCCAGAGGAAAAGAACCCAGGGACACTGGTCAACAGCAGTTTATCATGAGCCAGGAGTTGCCCAGGTGGCCTTTATCAGAAACAGTGTGGCCACAGGACCAGGACTGTGATCATCCTCCTGCACTGTGTTAACTAGAGTGATCTAGAAGCTACATTGGTGCTTAGAATTGAAATGAGCCCAATACAGCACAAAACATTAACTGATCAGATCAGACCAGAAATGCTCAGAATCAGATCAGAGGAGAAATGGCAGAGCCTATGAAAAAAATGCCACCACATAACTGGAAAATATCAATAAAAACACAGGGTACATTGATTAAAGAAAACAGAAAGGACAGTGCTGAGTGCCAAAGGTGACAGACAGATTAAGACGGATGAAACAAGAATTACACTTCAGATTTAACCACAAACAAGCCACCTGTGACCTTACAGCAGTTCAGTGAGCTCAATCACCAGAAAATTTTGGAGATCAGTNCCCAAAGGATGAGGGAAAAGCTGCGGATGTTGTTCACCTGGACTTCAGCAAAGTCTTCAGTTCTCCCACAGCATTCTCCTGGAAAGGCTGGAAGCTCATGGCCTAGACAAGGGCTCTCTTTGCTGGCTACAAAATTGCCGGGACAGCCGGGTGGTGAATGGTGCCACAAGGGCTGTCCCCAGGGCTCAGAGCTGGGTACTGTCCTGTTTAATATCTGTATCAGTGATCTGGATGGGGGATCGAGTGCACCCTCAGAAAGTTCACAAACAACACTAAGCTGGGCAGCAGTGTTGATCTGCTGGAGGTCAGGAAGGTTCTGCAGAGGGATCTGGGCTGGTTGGATCAATGACCTGAGGCCAGTGCTGTGAGGCTCAATGAGGGGAAGTGCCAGGTCCTGCTCTTGGGTCACAACAGCCCCATGCAGGGCTACAGGCTGGGACAGAGCGGCTGGAAAGTGACCCAGAGGAAAAGAACCCAGGGACACTGGTCAACAGCAGTTTATCATGAGCCAGGAGTTGCCCAGGTGGCCTTTATCAGAAACAGTGTGGCCACAGGACCAGGACTGTGATCATCCTCCTGCACTGTGTTAACTAGAGTGATCTAGAAGCTACATTGGTGCTTAGAATTGAAATGAGCCCAATACAGCACAAAACATTAACTGATCAGATCAGACCAGAAATGCTCAGAATCAGATCAGAGGAGAAATGGCAGAGCCTATGAAAAAAATGCCACCACATAACTGGAAAATATCAATAAAAACACAGGGTACATTGATTAAAGAAAACAGAAAGGACAGTGCTGAGTGCCAAAGGTGACAGACAGATTAAGACGGATGAAACAAGAATTACACTTCAGATTTAACCACAAACAAGCCACCTGTGACCTTACAGCAGTTCAGTGAGCTCAATCACCAGAAAATTTTGGAGATCAGTGAAAGCGTGGGTGGACAGAAAGTCAAGACAATATAAAAATATACCATTAAATATTTTGAAGGAACTGAAGACAGAACGTAGGACTGCAGTGAAAGGGCAATACATGCTGTGAAGAACACATTTCAAATTAAATTTCTGAAGTGTTTACTTTCAATTAAGAGAAATTGGAGCAGTTTAAAAGAAACAGCTTAAAGAGGGAATTAGGAACAGTGGCAAGTGTTAAGAGATTGAGTCAATGAGAAAGGATGGTGATATTAAGCAGTGGAAAATATAAAGGAGACTTCTAATTCACAGAGATGAAAAAGATTGTAATGTAGAGTTTACAGCTATTTTAAGCCAGTATATTTGATGCACAATCAAGATAGTTCTTTAACATCTTTAACATCTTCCTCTGACATTTACAGGAAGCAATGAATTTTAAAAACGCATTGCTCTAAATTCCTAAAGGAGAAATTTTAATATAATTCACTTTTACCTTTTTATCCTTACCATCTGGAAACATTTATAGTTGCTAAAAACTCCTGCTATCAGGAACAAAAAAACCACACACACAAAACCCAGGCTTCACACAGCCTCCTCCAAACCAGGAAGTCGCAGCAAATTGGGAAGAATTTGCTACTAGCACTTAACCTTCATCTTATAGAATTTATTTTCAGGATTGAGTTGCAAGCTGTAACTCCAGAGTGAAAGAATAAGAAAAAAAAATAAGATGGAGTAACAGTTTTTCTTTTCATATATCCTGGTTTTATCTTGAATTACTTGTTCAAGAGTTAAGAATGAAAAAGTTAAAAGCAAAACCTTATCACTAGATTAAATGCTTCTTTCTTGTGCCAGACTTTCATCTTATATTTTCAATGTTACATGAATTAAAAGCTCCCTGGAACACGAAGACTGTTTATTCAAAT
Organism: Horornis vulcanius; assembly: GCA_013401035.1. Classification (NCBI taxonomy): domain Eukaryota; kingdom Metazoa; phylum Chordata; class Aves; order Passeriformes; family Scotocercidae; genus Horornis; species Horornis vulcanius. Next base: position 9,965 of record VZUA01095729.1, read on the forward strand.
CTAAAGCAACACACAGGCAGTACCTACTAACATTCAGTGATTGGAAGGATGGCACGAACGTTCTGCTCTTTCGTCACACACAAACAACGACAGAGGTGCTGCGTGTGAACTGTGAACAGCCTGTTTATCAACAGAGCTGAGGCAGAACCAGGCCCTGCTATCCCAACCCAGCCAGCTCAGCTTCTCTTGTTCACATATAACTTAGGAAATTTTCTTTTAGTTTTGTGTTTCTTTGCAGTTATTACAAACTCCAACATTCACACATAAACATTCCCTGCCACCACCTCATTGCCATTAGCCCTGAGGCTAAAAAAAAAAAATAATCCTGCCTAAATACAAGGAATTCTTGCTATGGTTTTTTGATTCTTTTATCCCCCATCCTCTATCAACCAGACAGTTTAAATAAACTCACAGAAATGAGTTCTAAAGCCCTTTTTGTCCCACAGAAAGCAAGTTAAAATCAAAATATTAAATAACTAATATTAACAAAATTATTATTCAAGTCATCATTGTATTTTAATATCCAAATCAAAGATATCATCCTACCTGAAGGGGCAAAAAAAAACAGAGAAAAAAGAAACTGAACTTTAAAAATTAAAACACCAGAAGCTAAATTGCTGCTGGTAACACTCTATTATTGTATTTAATTCAAACTATCTGAATGAAACTTGCATATGAAATTAATAGGTAGAGCCCGCCAGCCAGATCACAGAAGAGAAAACAGCTCCTTTGGATTGCAGTTGTTTCTTGTTTTTGCTCTCACACACGTAAGCAGTCTTGGTTTTAACAACCTCCTTAACAGTTTTACTTTTTGTGGCCAAGCTGTCAGTACAAGGAACCCATAAAGCCCAATATCATTTTTGAAAAACAAACGCTGATTATTACAACAAATCAGTTTAGCAAGAGTACTTGAAAGGCTCTCTATTCATAGGGTGGGACTGGCCGTGAAACTGATTTTATACAGTTTAAAGAAATTGACTCATGACCAAACACTGTTGTTCGATTCATAAACGCTTTGTGTCAGGGTTATCTCAAAGCCTCATTATTATTACTGAATTTATACACGGGCTACCCTCCTTATATAGCAAACTACTGTCACACCAATAAAATGGTCTGGGGAATGATGCATACCAGTGGCTTGATCTTCAGAAGCTCATCATGCAGCTTAAGTTAATGGCAATTGCAGGCACTCAGGTTCATACGAGGATAAGGCATTACACGATTTTCCCTGGGTGTTTGTCTCACTGTCAGATGTCTCTGAGGTCTCAGCATCGCCCCAGCTGCTGCTGGATCGACTTCCTGCCTGTCACAGCCCAAACTCTGTCCCTATAGCTGCTAATTGCCCCTAATCGGCAACGGGAACGCCTCTTGCTTTCAAGCGAGGAAACGGCCCACATTTGGCGGCATGTACACAACACAACTATTAAAATACAATTATACTTCAGGGTGAGGAAGGAATCACTTGTGGGAAGAGAAGGTCGTGAGATAAGGAAATTCAGGCCTGTCCCAATGATTAATTAAGATACCGAAGATACCAAATGGGCAGCACAAGAACGTCACACCTTGCTATGACAGAAGAAAAACCAGTAGCAGGTCTAGGGACAGGACCAGACCGCAAACAAAAGAAAAAGTCTTCCAACCTTGTCTTTTGCCATCAACACTTTCCTCAGAGCTCCACGTCCAAGCCCAAGCCCCCAGGAGACAGCACCTGCCCTCACAGCGCTCCTGACACACAGAGGGAGCCCCTCACGGCCCTTCGGCTTCCGCAGTGGGACTGGGGACTCATGACACCCAGCCAGCACTGAGGGGAAGCTGCCCCCCGCCTAGGGAACATCACTCTCTGGCACACGGCTGGGGACATCCTTCCTGCACCTCCGGGATAGCGGAATGGCAGGGTATCCTCCGGATTCACAGGAAATAGGGTTTCTCTCTCACACGCCCCTCCCGTAAGGCACACAGCGGACTAAAGAGAAACAGGACCGAGAGAGGATCCCTACGCCAGTGCTACCGTCCGGCTCTGAGGTACGGAGGGAAGGACGCCCCCCTCCATCTTGAGCCCGACACCGACTTACCCGCCCGGAGCCTCGGCGCGCTCCTATTGGCTGGGGCCGCCGCCGCCGCGTCACGTGGGCAGGGCAAGCCCCGCCTCTTCCCCCCGTCTGTGCGGGGCCCGNGGCGGGCGGGAGCGAGGGCGGAGGGGGCGGAGGTGCCGCCGGTGCCGCCCCGCAGGAAGCGGAGCCGCCCGGGCCCCGCTCCGCGACAGGGCGAGGGAGCGAGCGAGTGGAAGAGAGGCTGGCAGCGAAGCGTCATTTTCCGCCGCTGTGCCACCCGGGACGCCGCTCCGCGAAGACACCGGCCGGGAGCCTGGAGCGGGGCAGCCGCCGCCCCTCCCTGCATCCGCCCCGTCCTGCGAGGCGGGACGTGACCGCTCCCCGCTGCCCGGCGCGCAGCAGCTGCCCCCTTCCAGCGGAGCCGTGACCCCTCCTCCGGCTCCGCCGCCGCCCGTCCCGCGGAGGGAGCCCGGCACTTGTTGCTGCCGCGATGGTGACCGGCCCGGCCGAGTAGGGACCGCCGAGGCCGTCAGGGAGAGCAGCTCCGAGCCCGGCCCGGTACGGGGCATCGCGGGGTGTTGTCTCCCCGCAGCGCCCGGCGGTGACGGCGCTTCCCGGGCGACACCAAGACTTTGGTATCCGCGTGAGAATCGCGCCCGGCATCACCGCCCGCGCCAGGTGGTCCCGGCGGGCTGAGAGGGCACCGCCGCCCGCCCCATCCCTCGGCTGCAGCCAAAATGTCCTTCTTTAACTTTCGTAAGATCTTCAAGCTGGGCGGCGAGAAGAAGAAGAAACAATACGAGCACGTCAAGAGGGATTTGAATCCTGAGGAGTTCTGGGAAATCATAGGAGAGCTGGGCGATGGTGCTTTCGGTAAAGTGTTCAAGGTAAGGGCGGGCAGCGCGGATCGCTTGTGTTGCTCATAGCTGAGAAATGACTCGGAGCGTTGCTTCTGCCTCCAGCGCTGCCTGGGGCTCCCTGTCTGCCGGCTCCCTCACCTCGGGATTCCTGCTGGCAGCGCCGAGTTCGGGAGAACTTGGCTGGAGCGCTGAGCGCTGCGGGGGGACGCGGCCGGAGGCAGAGCGGGGGATCCCGGTCCCTCGGCCACGGAGCCTCGTGAAACTAAAGATAGAAAAGAGCTATTAGGTCATTGTCCCGCCTTCTGCTCCACCCTGCCCGCTGCTGGATTGCTCACTTCTCTGTGTTTTGGGGTTTTTTTTGGGACCATGTACACTATGGCTCTTAACCTTACAAAGACTGCATTTTCTTAGATCCGAAGTTCGTACCTTTTTTTTCCCTCTGTACGGAAGGAACCCCGTGAACAGTAAAACTGATTTCTGTGTTTAATGTGTAGTGTACAGAGCCAGGCTGTCGTCGCTTGAATGGGCATTCTCCCATCTTGTTCCATGTGGAGTTGAATTAAATAGCTGTGTTCTCTTAGCTTTCCCTGTGTGGCGGAATTCATGCGTTGGATCTCCTAACTTCTCTCAGTTGTTTGCTCTTTAAATCTTTAAGTGTACTGGTACAAGTAGGGTTTTTAATGATGCTTATCTAGAATTTATCAAGCCAAGTAGACTACAATGACATAGATATAACCCTGCTAGTGTTTGACAAGACTTTAGCTTTCAGGCAAATCTTCAACTACATTGCTTCTTCCATAAAGGGTGTTGTTAATGCTGGGTGTTTGGTTTACGGATAGCGTGGAAAAAACATCCTGATGGATAAGCATGAGAGAATTGGAAACTGATATGAACTGAAGCTAAGGAGCAGGTTCTGGAGATTGAGAAAAAAATAGCATGAGAGGATGGCATTTACAGTGTTTCTGAGAACTAATTCGGTCAAGAAACATTTATATTTAGAGTACTCCATTTGAGAGTTTATGAAATCTGAGTACTCATGAAACTTGTTCTGTTTTTTGGTAGAAATTATTTTAGGTTTTGTTGTACTGTGGTGCTATCACCTGTTTGTAAATTAGAGCAGAAGTGCCACAGTAAGTTCAGAATGTTAGGTGGGGTCATTTCACCCAAGGAATTTGTCAATGTTCTGTACTAAGAACATCTAGTTTATTTTGATGCTGGTGTAATACAGTCTAGATGATGGTTCTCATGCCATTTTTGAAGATTAGAGTTTTGGGTGTTTTTTTTTTAATGCCTGGGAATATGTCTGAAGTTGCTTTATCATAAAGCCTGCTCAACACAGAACAGCATCTCTAACAGCGCTTGCAGAGTATTAAAATTTTAATTTGTGCTTCATAGTGGAGTTTTGATTCCCATTATCTGAATGTATGCCTCAGATATAATTCTAAGTGTTTTCCCCCACGTGCACTTCCCCTTCCATCTTCAAACCTCCTCTCACTTCATCTGTAGGCGTGTCTGTATTAGCAATAGTAGTTCAGAAGGTGTCTGAGCAAGGCAGCTGGTGAAATTTACGTTTCAGTGTACTCTGTACACAAACAGGAGAATGTTTTCTACTTGGATGCAATTTTTCACTTTGAGATTTATTTCTGACTGAAATGACAGCGTTCACTGTTGAAATTAATCGCAGATGGAATTACACATGTGATTACTCCGGTTAAGTTGTGGAAATCGGCCCTTATAAGAATTAACAGGTGGTATTCGTGGAAAAAAAATTCCCATAAAAAAAAAGAAGGTTACTGCATGTGTTCATCAGCATTCTTTTTGTTTCCATCTAGTTGGAGGAGGCTTACACACAGATACTAGCTGTACTTTTGTTCCTGCACCTGAATATGCTTCCCAAGAAACAGTGTGGAAAGCAGGAAAGGTGTGTTAGGTTGTACTTTCATGGACATTCAATTCCTTCTCAAATGTTGAATTCAAAACTATAAGCCAGAACAAAGCTCTCAAGAATGTTTGAAGACTCTGTTTAGGTAATGGAAGTGTGGGGGTTGGGGTTTTCATTTTGTGTAATGGATTTTGTTTTATTTGCCAACCCCCCCATTACCCTAGCGTCAGTTACATTTGCCAAAAGTACATTTGCCTTTGTTTAAGATCTTAGGATCTGTGTGTGACAGCGTTTTGGCAGATGTATGTTAAAATGGAATTGCCATATAAATAAGTCTTTGTATACTTTGAATTTCTAAAAAGTAGGTTAGATTGGTTACATGCTATGATTTCCCATAGAGGAGTAATTGGTTTAGTTGTGTGACTGATCTTCTGAACAAAGTGTCAAATATTTAAATAAAAACTCAGGAACAACTCTAAATGATTCTGACAGTACTGGGAAGTCTTGCTGATTAAATTATTTACTTAAAAATGCTGTCCAGTGACAATTAATTTTGTACACAGAAGTCTTAAGGGCATTGAAATACTTGTGATCTATTCCCCTTCTTTGCAATCTAGTACTTTTTTTTTTAATACCTTAGCCAAATTTCTAGCTTATTTCCTTTGAAGCTGTTAGTTGCAGCATTCTAAGGTTTTTTGAGTTCTGACTATTCATACATTTGTATTCAGACTTCTATTTAGAAATGCTCTGTTTCAACTGCTGTTGGAAGTCTCTTGAGATCAGAGGAGTTCTATAATTGCAGATTACTGATGGCAAAGGTTTATAGCCGTGTAGGACTTTTTATTCTGGCCCTTTTCAGGCTCTTCAAAGAAGCCACTTTTAGGCTGTTTTCTTCTTGCTCTTGGCTAATGAATAATGGTGTGGTTTTCTGTCCTTTTACAATTTATAGATCCTTGCAGTACTTCATTGTCAGGTGATGGCCCTTGAAGAGAATTTCGAGTTTCCTGAGGATAGAATTTTTTCCAGTCTCCTTTATGTGCTCTTCATGGATTATTTAGAATTACTGAGTGGGCTTCTAGAGTTCTGACAGACACTGGAGACGCATAATATTAGCACTGGGGGCTGATTTCAACTTTGAAATTTGGCAGTCAGACACAGAAAACCCCTAAAACAAAAGAGACAGTTTGAAATTGCTCTTGATTTGATCAGGTTAAGTGCCCTGAAAAAACAAGGGCTCTTATTGTAATTATAATCAATTTGCTTTAGAAAGTAGTTACATTATTATATCATGTTGCTGTATTGTGTATTCTAGTACCCTGTTGTGTCAAATGACAATTCTATACACATTTTAAACGTTGCTTTAAGGTAGATCGGTGTGTTAATGACTTTCATCAGTTTTAAACTACTTTCTGAATTCCCAGAAGTAAACGTTCAGATGATGTGAAAACAGACGTTTCAAATGCTTGATGTGATCTGTGGCTTTTTCTTGCTACAGATAAACATCATTAGTGAAAATGCAGATATCTTCCTCAGTTAACCTTAAATAAAGTCTTGGGCCTATATTTCAGTAAAATTTGCCAGCCTGTTTTGGCAGTAAGAACATTGTACACTAATATAGAAGACTTACATTGCAGAAAGGCATTTTCATAGTGTCTAGTTGTCATATCTGAGCCCTTTACTAGAGGATACTCCTCCAAGAAATTCATGTACTTTTGGCCATGATTATGATTATTACGGGTACCATCTGCACAAATGTACTAATTTTAAGTCTTATGGGGAAACAGATTCTATAGAGGTAAAACATATGTGACACTATACAATATAAGACAGAGTATCTCTATATAGCGTGTATATATAGAGATAGTATGTAGTGTATATATATTTTAATTATTATTGGGGAATCCTTTGGCCTTGTCTAGCTTTGAATTTCATTTGCACTTCTTTGAACTGGAGTGTTCTGCCCCTTTATATCATCTCTTTCATTACACTAAATCTAAGATGTTGGAAGCATTGTGTATACAAAATTCTCATAGGCGTTTCAGAAAATGAAATGAAAACTTCATATGAAGTTACTACCACAGGTTTTCCATTCTGAGCAATTAACTGGTGCTTTGTTAAAAAAAAAGATCTGGTTTTTTTCTTTAGGTTCAGAGAAGAAATTTTGTGCAAGCTAATAACCATAATCATGGTGAACAGCATTACCCCGTTGCATTATCTTCTGAAAATTAAAGCGGAGCAGTAATACTTTGCTGGCAGTAGTGGCCAGTACTAGCTCATCTCTGGCTGGTCATAGTGGACTTTTGACAGCAGTGTTTCTTCAAGTCCAGTGATCCATTTGCTTCATTTAAGTTAAGCTTTTGTAGCTGTATTTGAAACCTTCTTATCTGTAATGTACCTATATGACTTACAGGACAATTTGGTTTTGCCTTAAGGTCTTCTACATCAGGTAGAAACAAATAGAATTTTTAAGCAGTGCTTTAATAAGACTGGACCAATTATATAATTTAATGATTATGTCTTCTTAATTCCTTTTAATGTTTAAATATGAACTGACCGCTGGTAGCTGCTTAGAAGTATTTTTCATGTTCCACTACCATAATAATTTATTTTCTAATCCTAGAACATGCAT
>VZUA01095730.1:13069-24756 GCA_013401035.1 Horornis vulcanius
GAGGGCTTTTCTTTTGATAAGGTGCCTCCTCTGCACAGGCTGCCTTAACTATGCAGGCACTGCTTTATGCTTCCTGTAAGGTCTGTCAAAGGGTTTAGGGGGTGTTTTGAAGAGGGATTCCTTGTTTCTCACTTATTTTATGCGCTGTAATGCAGGAAGGAAAACCTATTTGCAGATACCAGTGGTGATATTTTTTCAGGGGTTACAGTTTTAAAAAAATCAGTCCTAGAAATATGTCTGGGTCCCATAGACTCAAAGATTGGGTTCATCCAATTTTAGGTTTATTTAGTCTTTAAATAAATTTAATATAAATAAATAAATNCCACCTTTTTTTTTTCCCTCGGGTGTTTCTTTCAAATTTGGAGGAGAAAGAAAAGGAAGAAGGAGTGTCTGTCAGTAGCCACAGATGCCACCACTGCCCTATGATGGGGGCGCTGGCAGAAGAAAACTCCCAGCTTGTGACTTGCTTTTTGAAATCAAGGGAGGATTCTGCACTGCTCACACTGTTTCATTTGCAAATGAAAACATGGCTATCCTCAATGCCAAGGCAAATGTTTGGGATCCTCCAGGTCTCACCCACTTACTGTTGTGCTTTGTAGACTTCTTCTTAATGTAATTCCTCTCTGTTTGTGGTCTCTCCCCTGCCCACTGTTCACTGGCATAAGAAAGACCATGTCTGGCTTTCCTTGCCAGATATACAGGAGCAGGAAAAGTGTAGGAGAAGAGCAAGGGACATCTTCACCATTTTTATATTGTGTGGTCTATGTTGAATGCTAGAATGTAGAGAAATAGATCTGCTTGACAATAAATATATGAGAAGATATTATTTCTTTCATCATTCTGGTAGGTGATAAGCCTGCAGCCATTTATCACCTGTCCAGTAGAAATAACTGTCTGTTGTTTTTTTCTCACATTTAATAACATTGCACTTTGTAATTTTAGCTGTTCATCTCAACTGCTACTTTTTTTTTCCTTTTTCAAAGAAGTGAGCATGCAAGAGAAAAGGTAGTTTAATGAGGCTTCCTCCTTTCTTTGACAAGACAACAAAATGATTGTAAAGAACACAAGATTAATTATTTGTATTCATAAATCCAGAAGACACACACTTGCTTAAAGTAGAATAAACACCAAGCAGTCTCACTTGGATTTGCAATGGCTTTGAAGTTGAGTTTGCCTTTGCAAAACTACCAGCATCATTTTGTCAGCTTGCTATGCCAGAGCTTCAGCTACATTTCACCCTTTGGGAGACATCCCCACCCTGTGTGTAACGTAAAGGAGATGATATATTTCCGTATTTCCTTTTATTGGTACAACTTTCTCATATCTCTAAACAGCAAGACCTGAAGCTCTTCAGTGCTCAGGCAAGCAAAGCTAGTAGGCAACCTACTGGAAGCTTTGCTTAAGTGGAAGAGTGTTTTTACAAAATTTGGTATGACAGTGAATAATACCGTGTCTCCATTAGTACTTCTACCCTGACAGCAAAATAACATCACTCTACACTACACCCACAGTTTCAGCTCTCAGTATGCCTATGCCTAATTATACTGCAGGGGTTATCAGCTGCAGAGCTGGAGCTTCTGGTTGTCAAGTGTGGGATAACTGGAGTTTGAGGCTCCTGTGAAGATATGGCACAAGGTTTGCAGTAGGAAGACAGCCACCTGCTGAAAGTACACAGGTTTATCCCTCTGGAGGTTTATCGAGATGACCAGAAAAGAGATGGTCAGCTGCCACACCAAGGAGCATGGGTTGGCTTTTTTCCTGTCAGAATTTGATGTTCAATAAGGAAAGGAGGCACGAAGTCAAAAATCTTCTATTAGAGCTTCTTAAAACAGAAACCATGTTTTATTATATTTGCATGGAAGATAGATGAGGACCATATCATATCATATCATATCATATCATATCATATCATATCATATCATATCATATCATATGTGATCCATCAGAATAGAATATGTCTAGATTGGAGTAAACTCATGCTATTCCTGATGTGACAGACTTCTCCTGAGGAGGTAAAATCACTGCAGGTTGCTTTATTTTGGGTTGAGCTCCACAGGAAGACATTTGTTACCCTCTTGTGTCTTAAAGCCCTGGCTTTAACCATCCTGCCCTTGCATAGGAATCTTTTCTAGATAAGCTGCTCTCCCTTCTCTTATGGGTACTCTGCTCCTGGCCTAGCAGTGACACAGCTCTCTGTCTTGTAGCCTCACAACAGATCCCATGAGAAAGGACCTACAGATAAGAGTTTTTCCTCCCAGGCAGGGACTGGCCTCATGCTGTGCTCTTGCCTGCCTGAATGCTCTCTCTTCTTGCCAGCTGGCCTGGGATTGGCATCCCCCTTCCCTGACATGGTTTCAAAAGAAAACAGTATTGCTGCTTTCATGAAGTATTGCTTAAGCATATCTGTGAGATCTGGAGTTTTGGCACCTTGTGGCCTCTGTCTGAATGGCAGGTGTTTTACAAGGGGAGCCGCTGGACTCCTGCAGCATAGGAGCCCCCAGCCCTGTTCCACAGCATGTGTTTTAGCACCCAGTAAAGGCTGCAATTCACAGCAGAGGTGTTGCATTATTTTTGGACTCTCCTGCCCTGCAGGCCAGGCAGAGGAGAGAACCAAAGCATCTGAATTCTTGTTAAGCCTTACGGGCCTAAGTTCCTGTGTGATTGCAATTTCAGTGAATTTGGTTACAGTACTTGCATTGGGAAGCATCTAGTCAGGATGAATTAATGTGTATCATTATCAGAAAACAAGACAAACCCAATTATCCTGGTGGTTTGGATCATTGCAGAGACATGGAAGTGCTGAGTTGGAATACATCTAGCTCATCCCAGGGGATGAAAAAAAAAGGTCCAATGCTGTTGTTAGGAGCTTTTCTTTGCATAGGAAGTAACATAGGTAAAAATGAAATTTTCTGACAATCCCAAATCTACCTAAACAAATCCCACATTCCCTGGGGACAATCAGCACATGAACGACATATACCAGATAAGCATTTAAAAAAAGGAGGGCTTTCTGAATCGCTTTTTTAAATGGACCCATCTCCTCCCACTTGTCTTCTCCAGATCTGGTTTTGAAATTATTTACAGTACTTTGTGAACTTGTAATTATCTCAGAAATAATAAAGTATCTCAGCTCTAAAGAGAAGGTGAAATTCTATGACTTTTTGTGATGCAAATATTTTGAAATAGGGAAGACATCCCTTCTTAGCCTTTCAAAGCAGATCACGACATGTAATTACAGTAATTTTACTGCAGAGCTACAAATACAAGCATAAGGAAGGCATGTGGGCAGTCCTGCATGGCTAACTAAGGATGAAAAATTTGTAGATTCTCAACTTCCAAACCCAGGGTCAGCTCCAGCCCTGGATACAGCAGCAACTATCAGAACATGACAAAAAACGATTTCAAATTATCATTGTCTTCCTAGTTCATAATTTTTTTTTTTACTCAGAAGGTTATCCATTGTATAATTACCAGCCTCCCACCCAGTTAGGAAATTCTGCCCTCTTCTTCATCTGAATCTGCCTGTAACCATATTTCAGGCACCTTTTGTGAGTTGTCCAAGAGATTCACCCTGGTTTCAGATTTCCGTATGCAAGTATCTATACTCAGAGCTTGAGCTATGTCTCAGGTTTTTGTCAGTGAGCTGAATAAGCTGAGTTGCTTAAGTTTTGAATCATGACTTATTTTCCAGTCCCTGGAGGTACTTGTAACTTTCTTTTGAACTCTCTCCCCCTCTCTGTCCTCATTATTTGGATGTATTTTCAGAGGTGTGGATGAAAAGCCATAAACAGTCAGAGCAAAGGTGTATCTAGGCTAGTGCCCTGCCTCCCACATATGACACAGTAATGTTAATAACAGTGCAAAGAATGTGCTGCTTTCTTCCCAGCTACCTGGTCTAGCATTTAAGTGAAGTTCATTGTGAGACACAGTGGGATTGCTTCCCATTTTCTGCTTGACATTCCTGGTTTTATGGATCCAGGGATCACACCGTATTTCTTGCCATCATTACCATATTTCTTGCCCTTGCCGTGCCTCAGAAGTTCATGTTGATCCACTGCCTATGACCCAATGCCTATGAATTTTTTGTAAGTCCTCTATGGAACTTCACCTTTCCAAGACAGCTCACTTGCTCTAGCAAACACACAATCTGATGGAGTGAGTACACATCCTTCAACCTAGGCTGTTGTCCTTGGCTCTCAAGTCCTGATCTGGAAAGCCACCATGTGTTGTCTCCTGAACTAGGATGGCAGGTTTTTTCCAGAAAGAAACATTCTGCACTCCCACCTTCCAAGTTAAAAAGTGCAGAAGGTGAGATATTAGTATTTGACTTCAGACCACTTCCAAGGCTACCTGCTTTTCACCTTCCATTTGGAGAGTAAGCCTTGCCTGCTTTCCAGAGATTTTAGTACAATGTACTCTAGCCTACTGTAACATGCTTGCAGGGATGTGACCTGAAAGCTTTCAATGATAGAGGAGTTCTAAAAAGTATGAGAGCTACTTATATAAAATAAAATGTGATTAAATATAGAGTTGTCTCTTGGGCTTTTTGAAACCATTTGCAGGGAAGGCTTAAAATCTAAACCCAGCATTGACTTGGTAAAAAAACCGCTGAGATTCCCTTATAATAATATGATCAATCTGGGTGTTAGAGCATTAAAAGTTAGAGCACCATTATAGAGGAAGGAATGAATTGTCAGTACTGCAAACACATTTAATTCCTAGAACCTCTAAATGAACACGAGAGAAATCACATACACATCTGCAGTTGTGCAGGTGTTTTCACACGACCACCCATTCTGCTATGCACGAACACCTACCTTGTCCTCACAGCCCCATTCCTGCTCTCCTTCATGCACTCTTACCTCTGCATCCTGTGTCTGCTCTTCAGCATCACAGGTAGAGGCAAGCACATTCCAGCTTCCTTTATCCACGTGCAAGACCTATGCCCTCACCCACACGTACATATTCAGTCAGTGCATGCACACCAGACTCAGCACCTGCATATGGCACCGCTTAGAATTCCATCCTGGAAACAGGACAAGACACAGAGGGCCCCTGTTGTCCTGGCATTCAAAGTGTCTGAGTCCTTTTGAGGGAGAGCTTCAGCAAAATACCTTTTGCAGCTTGCTGGGCTTTAGGAGCCACCAGTGAGGTGAGTATAGGTTTGAGCTTCTCTTTCCCAAATTGAGTGGTTGTGATGGATTATATTTATACCTCCACTGTTCCAGCCTTTTACAAACCATCCCACACATCTCTTATATTAGAAGGCTTCAACCTAATATTTTTTTTTTGAGCTGGGCATATGGGACCATGATTATATCATCTTTATTTGTTTTTCTCCATTCACTCTCACTCCTTCATTCTTCCCTCTCCCTGTCATTTAAGGATCCACTAAAATATTACAGTGGTTTTTACTCCCTACTGTCTTTTTTCCTACTTGTTGGCAGATGCTTACCCCAATTCTGAAGTGATCTATGTGTGGACTAACAGCACCACAACGTCTGTGGTGGTGGCCGAAGACGGCTCACGACTTAACCAGTACCACCTGATGGGACAAACCGTGGGCACAGAAAACATCAGTACCAGTACAGGTAGGGGGAGTATTTCCATCCCAGGATTGCTGATGGCTGGAGCAGGAGGGGAGATTCACAGTCTCTGGTTATTTTGCCATTAGGCTAGGGAAGCACCTGTGGGATGTGGAGTGCTAGGGAGATCCTATGCAGGTTCATGGCCACTAAGCAGAGGCATTTAAACACTGAGAGGGTTAAATGCTGGCTCTTAGGTACATTGCAAGGTTGTGGCTGAAGATACATCCAAACTCCTGGTATTTACATGAGTGCCAGAGAAGCCTCACGCAGTTTCTTGGCGATCGCCCTCGCTGAGGCTGCCAGCGCTGTTGCTGGATTATTTTCCTGTGGGAGGAACCACCCTGGGAGGCAAACACCACCCACGCGTTTGATCCCTTTCAATCATCGCTTTAAAATGATTGCTTGATGGAACCACGTGGGGGGGCTCGGCTCGGCTCTACAGCCTGCCCGGGGGACCACGTAGCCGGAGAGGAGGTGCAAACCCCGAGGATTCCCATTCCCTCTCGGGCTGGAAGCGGAGGCGCCAGATGTGGCAGCATTAGGGAGGCAAAGAAGCTTTAATCCCAGGCTGGGCATCCACGTGAGCCGTGCCCCCCTGCTTCTTAAGGCTCCCACGCAAGGGCAGCCCTGGGTGTGCATTGGCGGGGGGGGGCTCCCGGGGGAGTCGAGGCCGGGACAAGCGATCACGTGCGCTCGGTAGGACGGGGGCTTAACCAGGTTACACAATGCACTCCAGTGGAGAGCATTAGTGGCATCCAGCGGAGGGAGGGAGGGAGGGGAAAGAGGTGGAAGTGAAATAGCCTGCCATGAAGAAAAGGGGGATTTCCACTGCTGGTGGTTGCAAGGGGAGTGGGTTGGGGAAAGGGGCAGCCTGTGGCAAGGTGTCTGGGAGCAATTCCTGCAGGCAAAGCCTAAGAGAGTCTGCTGGTGATATACTGTGTCCCTGGTGAAAAATTATGGGCAGAGTTGTAGAGGACAGAATATTAAGTATAGATTAAATTAGGAACCTTTTACTATCTGTAGGAGATTTAGGAGACACGAAAACACGTACATGTACACTTGTGCACAAAGTCAGTTGGACTGAAACATAAAGATGTATAAAACTATGTGCTCCAACTGGCAAATAAAGAGGGCACATCTGAGCTTGCCACTTGTGCTCCAGTAAGGACACAAAGTGAGGGAAGGTTTGCCTTGGGCAGCTGCTAAATTTAACTGCCATCTCCATCCTATAGACATCCATTCCCTCCCTTGCCCATTTCAGGAGACACAAAGCTGGTGCTAAAGCAAAGATTCATAAAGTCAAGAGAAACATATAAACAGAGTGGTCCCTTTTGCAGAAAAAGAATGAGTACACTATCTCATGAAAGAGTAAAGACACTTTTTTCCTTACCAGTTCACCATCATAGCCGCGTTGTTTTCTGCAATGAATGGCAGCTCCCCTCTTGCCTTCATTGTTGCCAAGAAAAAGATCCAAAGGATGTAGTGAAGCATCTCCTACAACCTCGTCCTGCTCCTCAGAGCACGAAAACCATCCAGCACAGGCAGTGAGTGCTCCAGCGTGTCAGCTCCAGGCCACTTCCAGTTTGCCGCTTTGCCTGTGAAAGCTCCTTGTACTCCTCAGCCCAAGGAAAAACTCCAGACAAATCCCAAAGTTTCCGCACTGTAAACACCTCCCTCACGTATTTAAGATTTATGCTAATAAATGCTGTGTTTCCAACGTCAAGATTTTATATTAATGTCCTGGGTTACATCTGGGCTGGTTGGATTCTGATTGCAGGGTGGATCACAAAGAGCAGGACACAGATTGTAACCGGGGATTAGCAAAATACAAAAATCCGATTTTGCACAGGGAAAGCATCAGTCAACGATGGATTTTCTGGACTTCATCAAGCTCGTAGGAGGCCAGTAATCAGCATTACTTACGAATGGCCATCGAAGCCATTTCTTCCTTCTATTGAGTTGTTGAACTTGAAAAAGAAAAACCAGATAGCTATTGCATAATCCAAGTGCTTGGATATTTTGTGGCTTTTATGAGTCAAACTACACAGCCCTTGCAGTTGCATAGACAAAACGTTTGTGTATGTCGTAGGTCATTTATGCCCTTCTTTCTAGCAGGCTTTTTTTTTTTTCTAAGGGAAGTGCCAGACCTGTACTGGTTCCTTGGGATTCTGATGATTTGTAGGCAAGCTGCTGTTTGGCTGGCTTCTCAGAAAAAAACCCAAACAACTGGCATTCCTAATTATCCACCTAATCTTGAAATTTGGAACATTTTAGCCATGGCACAGAAAACAGCTCTGTCATATGCCACCTGTTTGGTTTGTTTGTTTTTGTGTTTTTTGAGGGTTTTTTATGCTAACATCCCCAAATGTTATTCACCTGAAAGATTTGAGTCCAAGTGGATCTTGCTGCTTTCCACGAATGGTTGCCCAGTTATGTTCCCCCTACCCAGAATCTCTCATAGCTAACTTAGAATCTGCAGTGGCACAAAACAAAACATAAACCCACTCTTTTTTATACTGCCAGCTGGAGCCTGAGCTCTGTAATACCCAAAACCTGAATAATAAAAGAATCATTTAGCTCTTCATTTTGAACCAAATAATTCTGATTTTTTCTTGAGATGAATATTTCCCCAGTATCACTATAAAAGGGAACGTGCATTTTTTTATGGGCCAAAATATTCTGGATGTCAACATAGTCAGGGAGCTGTCTAATGTACCTAATGTCAGGATCTTGCTGGAGCAGCCATTGATAGAACCTGAGTCCTGGTATATCCAGTAAACAAACAAGCCTGGGGGCTGGTCTAGCCTCCTTAAAGTACTCAATTGAATCTCAGCATAATGGCAATGGAATAATGTGTCTAAGATCCTGGAAAATCTGTAAGGATGAGCTCCAGAACCCCGATCAACTAGATACCGAAAAATACTGTTCTTATACTGCAGCTTTTAAAGCATAAAAAACCCCTTAAGAGCAGCAGCACAGTAGCACAGCTCCATGAAGAAGTGCAGCCATTTCTGCTCTAGGGCTTTTCATTAGTACTAGATTTGTTTTTGTTTACTAACAATAATTTGTTTTCTGCAGTGATGAGTGGACCCCATCAGGGACAGGATTCTCTTTTAAGTGCTACATAAACCCATAACAAAAAATTAGCTCTTGCTCACGAAAGCTTATGGTCTAAGGATAAATAGTGGCCTTACAGAAGTAAAAGGGAGCTTTGCCGCTCCCACAAAGCCAGTATCTTGTTCTATAAACAAAAGGCCAACTCAGGCAGCTTTTAGCTTTACTTTAAGCAGCAGTTGCAGGGCATTAAAAACCAAGCTGTGGGGTTTTCTTAAGCCCTAAGTCTACTGGAGGAAATATTTCTAGTATAGACATCTTTGAAAGGGACACCATGGGAAATCAAAGAATATATCAGCTGGGAGAAGAGCAAGTACAAAATCAAGGTGCTGTGATTATTTCAGTGGAGACAAGAGTTTTGATAGGTTAAAGAAAATGGTACGGTAAAAATCAGCTGTGGAGTGCCATCAGAATATAGGCACTCATTTTCTGTGTTTTAAAAATGAAAAAAGAGGGTCCTGTTGATCTTCTGAAGCCATGTAGATTTTTTTTTTTATTCCAGCTCTGAGAGCATACTGTCAAAATCAATAATGCACATTGTCACTCTGTAGTGAGCAGGGAAACTGTGACTCAAACACATCCCAGTGCAGTAGCAACTGAGAAACCGTCTCTCTGCCTGAGATTACAGGCAGGCAGACCTTGCTGCAAATACCCCTTAATAAAGAGCAAGTGGGGTTCCTCCTGAGACCATTGCATGTTCAGCCTCCCTGGTTCAAAATGTCACTAAATGGAAGAGAATTAGACTTTTCTTCACAGGGGTTTTCTCCCCAGTTTCACAGCATTCCGTGTCCATTTCCACATCACTCTTCAAGGAACTGTTTTACCAGAAAATCAGACTCCAGAGAAAGACATAAAGATTGAGGCAGGATGTCAGTTAAGGTATTTCTGTGTTATTTCACTTTCTGTCTAAAATCTGCAGCATGAACAAGGTTTGTAAATTTGATGCACAATAGCAGAGCTCCTGTAGCATAGTGTATGAGTGCAGCTATACCTGCAAAAACCCTTTCACTGTAAACCTGTTCTGTGCTAATTAGCCATATTGTCAGTTAGAAGTAATCTGCCAAATCTAATAGCTTAGTAATGCTGGCCACAGCTCAGCTCAGGCTATTTACTCAAGGCAGAATCAGTCTGTTGGATATTTTCCTTTTGTGGGTGTTCTGTAGGGACTAACAGTCAAATCTTGAAACAGAGATTATAGCTATAGTTGTTCCTGTAGGACAATATATATTTCAAAACAGGCAATACTCTGATTCATCAGTACCCAACTGAATGATGCACGCTTTTAAATTACTTTGATATCAGTGAAGAACTGTTAGGGCTTGCAGGGATGGATTGCTTTTTATTCTTACGTTTCATTTTTACTGTTATTATTCCTAGGCAAATAGTAGCATGCTTGTAGCTAGAAAGATTATGGATTTGGGGAGCAGTTACTTTCATGAATAACCTTCAGTAACAACTACATGGTTTTCCAGAAATACTCTGAAAGAACCAGAGAGCAGTTACCACCAGGAATAGCCCTCAGTAACAACTATATGGTTTTCCAGGAACAATCTGAAAGAACTGGTTAAGGTTTGATTTTTTTCTGAAACATTAGGGAAGGTGACAGCTGGTTTGTCAATTTTTGAGTGCATTTATTTAGGCTTTTATTGAAATTCAGAGGAGCTGATAAATGGCATATTAAGGCAATGCTGTGAATTTGGCATATGAAAAAGAAATGAAATTTAGGACTGCTGTGGCAGCTTTTAGAGAACTCTGCATGCAGTCAGTACAATATTCACTGCACTGGTGAACAAGACAGAACACAATATCCATCTATAAACAGATAATCTTTTAAAGGGCTAAAGTTCTAGGAACACTGCATACATTAGAGGGACTGCTTATTCCTGGACCAGCAATCTGAAGGGTTTGGGTACTGAGATTAAAAAGACATCCCAGGATCCATATGCAAAGTGGCAGTTCAATCAGAGATGCTCGGGGACTGGCAGTCCCTAAAATATGGTGCAGAAGGAATGTCTGGACGCATTTTCATTCTTGAAAACTGATGGCTTGGCCATAGCAGTTTCCCTAATGAGGTTAAGTCCTGCTGCTAAATCAGGTTTTTCTGTGTCGAGGGCCTTAATTGTTATCATGCTACAAGAGTTTGGAGGACTGAGTCAAAACCAGACAGTGTTGAGTCAGTGCCAGCAAGCCAGATTTTTAAGCCCGTGAGCATCACAAAATTCCAGGTGCATAGGAGGACTGCAGCTTTTCAGTGTAATAGGAATAGCAGTCATTGTCTTCTGCTTTGGAGACTGAATGTGAAGACTATGAGGTTCCAGCAGCACCTCTGTCTCTAGTCTTGGTTTTCCACAGTGCAGAAATCCATCCAGTTTTTCATGAAATTAGGAATGGCTGGGTGGTATCCTCAAATGGGACATTGGAGATGGCCTCGTTCAGTCCTTAAATCAATGAGCTTTCCTTATTTTGCTCAAATGCATGTTTTTCTTTTTCTAGGCGAATATACTATTATGACAGCCCATTTTCATCTGAAAAGAAAAATTGGTTATTTTGTCATCCAAACGTACCTTCCTTGCATTATGACTGTGATCTTATCACAAGTGTCGTTTTGGCTAAACAGAGAATCTGTCCCTGCTAGAACTGTCTTTGGTGAGTATGCCACTTTCTCCTAGAACACAGATAGGATCTTTGTGGCTTGTGGAAGTGATATGCTGTAACAGAACCACAGTTCACTACTGTTTATTTCTGCTTGAGATGTTGTAAATGTTTTCTCATTCTCTTCCATTTTAAACTCAAAAACAATTTAAAAGCCCTGTCTGGGCTGTTTTTGTAAAGTTATGACTGAAATTGGTCAATCAGTTATGTAAAAATTAAGGACAGAAGAATCAGATTAATGTGATTTGTGTTGGTTTTTTCCACTTGGGTGGATACTGGATGGTTTAGAAAAAAAGACAGACGGATTATCATATTTAATGTATGCCCTAACTA
>VZUA01095730.1:24877-41774 GCA_013401035.1 Horornis vulcanius
ACTACTATCAAACAAATTAATATTACCTCACTTTTAGAAAATGTATATTTACTGAAGAAACTGTTATGGAAAAAACCTTTTGGGTGTCATTAAATTACTTGGCTTACCCCTAGAAGATTGCAGAAAATAAGCACTTTCTTAAGTGAAGGTTGATGAAATACAAGATCTTTACTAGATGAAAAACAAGGAGTGGGAACAGTTTATTAAGTAAAACTTTGTTCAGCTATTTTAAAGGAGTCACTCTTCTGTACCAGTCTCCTGAAATCAGTTGGCAGCTTTGTTCAAAAATCAGCTCAAGAAGTTATATGGAGACAATACAGGTAGTAGCATCAGTTTTCTGACTGGTTTGTAAAGCTGTAACTGAGAGTTGAGTTTTTGCTCTTGGGGAAATNTTGAGGGTTGTTCATCCTGCAGGTGAAAGCAGTGGCTGTTTTGTCATTTACTGTCATGTGGGAAAGGAGGCGATACAGTCAAGGAAACCAGTCAACAATTTTAAACATGCAATCTCTGTATAAGAAAACAAAATAAGTAATCATTCTGACAGTTATAAATCCTGGGCTTGTGTTACCCTAAAAATCCTTATTTAAATACACTACAACTCTACAACTATAATTAACCAGAACTCCACAGAATGAAACATCTGAGGGTGAAGGCTTTCATTTTTTCTTATTCTTTCAAGCTGTGATGTGCAAACACTGATTGACTTCACATGGCCTTTTTAGGTATCCTGCTGAATTAGGACCTGCTCACAACTCATTTGGGATCCCATAAGGGTTAGCAAACTGATCTCTGACTCTTATTTTTTTTCTTTGCAGGAGTAACAACAGTCCTCACCATGACCACCTTAAGTATCAGTGCCCGTAACTCTTTGCCAAAAGTGGCCTATGCTACTGCAATGGACTGGTTTATAGCTGTTTGCTACGCCTTTGTATTTTCGGCATTGATTGAATTTGCAACAGTCAACTATTTCACCAAGAGGAGTTGGGCATGGGATGGCAAAAAAGCCCAGGAAGCTGCAAAAATCAAGGTGCTTAACTTACGTCTTTTAAATACCTAAAATAAAAAGCAGATATTCAGAATAGTTTAAATAACTGAATGGTCAATTTTTAGCTTCTTTGTGAAAAAGGTATTTAATTACCTCATGACATATTTGTACCTTCCTGTAAAGGAAAATTTGCGAGGCAATATGGTGCCTTCCCTTCACAGAGATAGACTACCAGTCTCTATCATCTGTGTGAAGAGGACTGTTTACAGAGGCACATTGGGCATTGAGTACACAGGACATGGGATTTTAGTAATCAGACTTCTGATAAAAGCGGACATACACCATGAAACATAGCTCTGCAGAGCACTCTCTGTATGCTCTCCTAAATAAATAACAAGGCTCACATTGAGCTCCGTGAGTTGGGGTCCCACCACAGTAAAAAAAGGGAACCAAAGACCGGTTCTGTGAAAACACAATGAGTTTCATGCTGAAATGTAACATTTGGGATAGGATGGATTCCTAGTAAATAATCTCATAGACAGCTCATACCCACAGGCATCCCAAAAGAGCCTTACAAAGAGGCCAAGCTGGCAGGGGCAATCAGCTCTTCCCCATACTCTTTGCAGCAGCTGGGGAAGTGATGTTGACATCTTGTCAGCTGTCCATGGAGCAGCACCCTCTTCAGATGAAAGACCACATCTCACTGACAAAAGAAGCTGCTAATGCACGTGCCAGGTGGGATGCGGGTCCAGCCAGTGAGTCTCAGCTTTCTCCCATCAGGGAAAGTGGCACTTGAGTAAGGGCTACAAAATCAAGGCAGAAACATCTGTTTGATAGCTGAGGTCAGAATAGCCAACAGGCGTTAATGGGCGTGCTTGATTATGGTGCTCAGCTTTTTGGATCAGTATATTGAGAACGTTTCCACTTTCTGTTCTTAGGGTATAACATTTTGTTCTTTACGCTGCAGAAAAAAGAGCGCAACTTACTGGGAAATAAACCAGCTAATACCTACAGCACCGGGAAGATGACTCCTGCACCAAACATGCCAAAGGACTCAGCTCCATCTGTCATCTCAAACACTACACCTGCTCCAGTGAAGCCTGCAGAAGAAAAGCCTGCTGAAAGCAAAAAGACTTACAACAGCATCAGTAAGATTGACAAAATGTCCCGGATAATTTTTCCAGTGCTGTTTGGAACTTTTAACTTAGTTTACTGGGCCACATATTTGAATAGGGAGCCTGTTATTAAAGGTGCCAATTCTCCAAAATAAACTGAAGTACTCTGGAGCCACATGTGAGCCATACTTACAAAGCAGATCCTACCAAGGAAAATTTGCGATCCAGATGACTTTCTACGTTTGGGCAATATTCTTCAGGAAGTTTTTTGCATGTTTAATAATATGTACAAATAATATTGCCTTGATTGTTTCTACATGTAACCTCAGATGTTTTGGAGACGATTATATAACTTACAGCAATGGATCTTTATAAAAGATCAGAAGACATTGAACATGGCTTCTTTGCTGCTGAGTATCTTGCATTGATAGTTTACAAATAAAATAAGTTATATTTTTTAACTGTTCAAGTGTACTACATATCGTGGGTTTTATACTTCAGATCTACAGTCATACAAATATGGGCTTAACCTATATTTTACAGAAGAGTTCCACTATTGTCATCTGATAAGTTACTGAGTAACGCCAGTTGTAAATGTGCCAAATTATTAAGTGTAGGGCTATGTTTGAGCACCTTTACTAGCTACATGTAGTGCATTACTCCACAGACAAAACTGCTCAGCCCAATTTTCATTGGAAGTTTAATACGATGCAGTAAATCCTAATGGGACTATGATGATTTTCACTGCTTGAGACTCTAGTTTTCAGTGAAATAACATAGGGAGCAGGATGCTACTTATGTAAATAAAGATGACGGAATCTTGCCCTTAAATGAAAATACAAAGTTTGTTTGGATTTTGCATTCCAGGGAATTCTCTCTAATGATTCTCAGTATTTATTCCAAAAATTAAGAATTATATTGCATGAGATTAACATAGATTAGGAACACACGTGTGCAAATAAAACTTCTAACAACAGCAGTAGACATTTTTTATCAGGGTAAAGTAAATTATGTTTGGACATTTTTCCAAGAAGAAGACTGTGTTATATTAGCAGAGATTAGCAGAAAAGAATTACAGTAATTCTGCAATAATTATTACTTGTTTCCCACTGCAAAAGCCAATCAGCCAACACTAGGAAGTGTAATCAGAAAAAAAGATGTGCTTCATGACAGCAAGGTGTTTCAGTGACAATATTGACAGAGAGGTCTTTGTACTGTCCATCTGAAACTTTTCTATTAAACGCCTTGCTGCTGACAATGTGTTTTGCTTTCACAATGAATGAGAAAATGCCGTCTAAGTTTTCAGCTCTTTCCTCCTTGGCATCCTTTAATTGTTCCAGAAGCTTTTGTAATTAAATCTTAATGTTTAAATAAAAAATGCATTCAACATTTGATTGCAAAATGTCATTCTTATACTGGTTATCCTTTTAGAAAGACCAAAGAGCACACCACAGAAGCTGAAGAATTAACTGAAAAGCACCCATGCACACACTCGATCATGTGTGCACACATGACATATTCTCCCTGTTGCCCAGAAAGGGAGATGTCTTGAGTGAACAGTGAATCAAGCTGTTGCAGAATTAGGTACTATTCTGCTATGGGGCAACAATCCTGTGACCTTTTGGGGACAGAGTGGGAAGGAAGTTCATGCTTCACTTTGAGGTGAGAGTGTGGTCTGGGACTGGGGAGTTGTCTGGCTTCTTTTGTGTCTTCTCTTCAACCCTTTTATTCCTAAAAATTTCCAAGAAAAAAAATCATACATCTATTGTTTTTTGAAGCTTTTTGTTTGATGCTGTGGAATGGAAAACGCATGAATTCTTGAGGGCAATTGAGAAGCCATGGGACTGAGTGACTGGATGCTGATAAACAGGAGCAAGAGAGGGGCCACAGCCATCTATTCAGTACTAGCCTGAGCTAAAGTGAGGATGTGATGTTTCATGTAGCCTGTTTTCATGTAGCCTGCCTGTGTGTCTTTAAGCAGCCACACATCTCCTTGTTCATCATCCCCTTGGGGAATCCCTTTGGCCTTTCAGGGATCAAAAACCTTGAAAAAATTGCAGTGCTTATTGGAAGACAAAACTTTACAAAGCTATTTCTTCAGGTAAGAGACTCAAAGAATTACATGACTGAGTTTTGTGAATCAGAAACTCAGAGCCATCTTTGACTAGCGTGTTCTACAGGCCAGTTCTGAAGTCTGCCCCTGAGTTCCTGTACTTTATTTGCTTACACCCAGGTCTGACTCTTACTCTGTATTACAACATTATTTCCTGGTCTCCATTGCAGCACTCAGTGAAAGGATCTCTAAACCTGATCTATTTTACTTAATGTGGAAAGTCATCTTCAACAAATATGGGTCTACTTGCAGCATGTGCTTGTTCAGGAACACTAGTATTCCATAGTTTGGAAGATGCTTCAATAAGCCAATATACTCCAGGCTGGAATACTTAAATTCTATTGCCTTGCATTGTATACTACCTCACAATTTAAATCTCTCCACAGTCAGTGGAACTGTTTGTGTGGGAGATCACCACTCATTGAGATGGTATCTGAACTGTGGGAGACGGGAGCATTTCCCAGGTCCTGGCTCAGCCAAAGCACCTTGGCCTTGTCCAGGCCGGGGTGGTATCTGGATGTGTGTCAACCTCCTCTGGTATCCCCTGGAAGTAGCTTAGGCTTTCAGGAATGGAGTGAGCTGTGTCACTGTCCCCAGAAAGGGTGAACTAGGACCCCGCAGGACACAGCTACTTCATAGCTTAGTCATGGCCAAAGGGAGTAATAAATAGGAATTGCTTCTCATTGATTTTTTTCATGTATGCTTTCATGAAAAAAGAGTTAAGAAGTGAATTATAACAATTCAGCACTGTAGGAGAAGTGTGTGCAGGCTGCTGCCAAATTTCCTTCCTTGCACCCACTAAGAATGAAAGAGCAAGTCAAATAAAATGGAACAGATTTTTAATTTCTAATATTTGAGCTGTGCCATCTTACTTCAAGGATGAATTTAAGCAACAATGTATTTTCTAAAGCTGAACCCTCTTCTGTTATCTTGAGTTGGGTTCTGCTTTTTTTCTAAACGGAATGGGCCCTCTGTGGAATATATGAAAATATTTACACAACACTGAGGAAGTAATGATTTTATGAAATAATCTCAACTTTCAAAAATTTTTGCTCAACATCTAAGTTCAACTTTGAAGAAAAATGAATGAAACTACTTTCTCTTCATTTTCTACAGAGAAGATGAATGCAGCATTTGCAGATTTTTTAAATCTAGAGATAAAGTTCTTAGTAATAAGGATGTATTTCTCCTAATACCCTTGCTTCTCAGATTGCAATTGACACTGAAATGATAACATTGCTTGAATCCTTTCTGACCTTTTATGTTTTTATGTCACTACAAATACTTAAGTATGGTCGTTGCATGGTGACTCAATGACATCCTCACTTTACCAATTTTGCATCTTCACTATGTTGTTATAGACATTTGTTCAATTTTGACAAGACAGAAAGATTGGAAGTTAGATTCTATGAAGCCCAAAGGACTTCTGAAGGATCTTCCAAAGATTACCCCTAATTTAGACTCAAGTGTAAGTGTCCCATTCTGTAATGCATTATTTCGTTTTCAGTGCCATCCTCAAAAGCAATTATCACTTCTCACAGTCATAATGTCTTAAAAGTTGCTGCTTAAATTAGTCCCTGGCTAAATGCAAAGTAAAAAGAAGAATATTGATTGAAGATACCAAATAATTTAAGTTAAATGGATTTGGAGAGTTTTTAAGAAATCCTGACAGATTGCAATGGACTGGACCAACAATGATAGGCTGGATTTGTAGGTAGGAAAGTTACCACACAGAGGGCAACCCTCTGCTATAGCTTAACACATATATGATAATAACTGTTGGAACCAAGCCACCCAAGGCAGTTTTGGCCTCAGCGGTTCTAGGCTCCATTCTTAATTCGCTGGGAGCTGGTGTTTTTGATATTCTGAGGACAACTGCTCAAGGGTGGTCTGGCCCCAGAGAAGCAGCCCTGGCTGCCTTGGCTGCCTATGCTTCTGCTGGAAGTCCACACAAAGCTGCTGAAAAGCTGCAGCATTGATCTGATCATCAGGACAGACTCTCCCTCTCCTGCCCATGAGCCAGAGAGCAGAGAACCCTGTGCTGAAGGACGGAACTGAGTGCACACAGAAAGTGTTGGGACCTCTGAGGTTCAACTTCCTACCTAAAGGCTCCAGCAGGAGCAACAGAGACCTTCAGTCAGAATAAACTGGCTCAAGCCTCATAGAAGTCTCTAATAAGCCTTCAGCTAGACTCAAGGAGCTGTAGGAGACAGGTTTCAGGTCCATCCTTGTCTCAGAGCAACCACAGTTCCCTTCTGTGCTTCTTGTGGAATATTTCACTGGGGTGCCAGGAAGACCACCAGTAAGGCTCTCCTTCAACACTGAATCTCAGAAAAGTTCAGGTGCCCAAACTCTTCAGTGCTTGACATGAGGCTCCCAGTTCTAGCCAGTGGGGAATTTGATGCATGAGTCTCATTCCTTCCTCTGCATTTCCACCCTTATTTATGCTAACTAGCTCCCTGCACAGCTACTTTCAGAGACTCATAGTTCCCCACTGTACAAGACATACCACAGAGGTATCAGGTTGAAAAGATAGTCGCCTTTTTGAAAATGCAATGAAAGGTAAGTTAAAATGTGGATGCATTTTGTTAGGCTGGAGAATATTACTGAGAATATAAACATTTTACTATAATTATGTGGCATGATAAAATGTTCTTATGTTAAATGTTCTTTTGTTAAAACCTGTGCTGGATAATAATATACCTGAATATACAATTTGAAAGGCTCAGCAAAGCCAGAGAGTGTGCTTTAAAGTAAAAACATGTGAATATGAGAAGGAGCAGAAATAACCGAGGCATGAGGTGTAATGAAGAGTGATGCTAAAGTGTTCCTTTGGAATTAACATGTAGTTCACCGAGGACGGCAGAAAGAAAACCTTAAACATCACCTTTTCTTTTTTCTTATAGCCTAAGGATAAGGAATCAAAAATCAATGAACCGTATTGCTCCGATCGAGCCTTGGGGATTTCTGACACTTCTGCAAGGAAAGAGGGGACACTGTGAGGGCCTTTCTCGAGGTCTGAGTGACTCGATGGCCACATAAAGCTGCGGTCACGGCTCGCGGCCACGGCTCACGGTCACGGCACAGGGGTAACCGAGCGCTCTGCCGCCGGCTGGAGGCAGCGCGGGGCGGGGGACTCGGCCCGATCCCCGTCGCTTCCCGCCGCCGCCGCCAGAGGATCCCGTCACCGCGGCAGGATGCCGTGAGGGCGGGATGGGGCTGGCGGGCGGGGAAAAGGCGGAGCGGCGCCCGACGGAGCTGCCGCGGCGGGGAAGCCAGCCCCGGCTCCCTCCCCTCCCGCCCGAGGGTCCCCGCGGAGCAGGGCCGCCGAGAGCGCGGATACGGAGCTGGACCTGCCCTCGCCATTTCTCTTCGTAAACCACCGCCGGGGTCCTCTCCTCCGGGTCTTTCTGCCACCTACTATCTGGCTCACTCGTGCCTCCCATCCGGGAGGTGGCAGAGGCAGAGCAGCCCCCAGCCCCCCCTCCCGCGGGCGGCAGAGCGAGCCCCCCCGGCCCGGGCCGCCGCAGCCTTCTCCGATGCTGCCGCACCGCCCCAGCTGTTCGCGCTGCTGGGCGCCCCGGCAGAGGCGCCGGGGCTGGGCTAAGCTCTTATTTATTCAAAATGAGCGTGTGTGTGAATACACTTTTCTATATGGCCAGCGCAGGGGAAACCCCTTCTTGTATGACGGGCGCTTCCCGTCCTTGCTTTCCAAACGCGCGGGCGCTGTGAGCCGGGACGTGGGAACCGGGACCTGGGAGCCCTAAATGACGTTTGTATAAAGCAGCAGTCTTCAGGAGACCTTTAAGTGCCTGCGGACCGTGGCCGTGCGGCGGTGCCGGAGCCCCGTGCCGCCGGGACCCACCGGCGCTGACGGTACTTTCTCGGGCGGCTGAGAGGCGGTGGCTCCCCCGTTGGCCCCGTCCGCCTCACAGCGCCGCTTCTCCCGCAAACTTCACACCAGCGGATCGGCGTGCAGCTTGACCCTCAGCATAGCCATTCCTGGTGAAACCCGGGCAACCCCCGAGCATTATTCGCCGTCCGTTCCCTTCCTCATTTTCTCAGGGCAGCAGGCGGCCTGGCTTCCACCCGCATTTCTCTGCTGGTGGCCGGAAAGAGCACAAGCCTTGTAACAAATGATTATTAGCAATTCACAGTAACTGCAATTAGCCAAAGTAAACACGAGAGAACTGCTATATAACCTAGTAAAGAGGCGTTTAGGTTGAAAATAAAAAACCCCAACAAAACCCGAAAGGTTGAAAGAAAACCCCAAAGTGAATAACAGAGTAATTGCCTGACTCATGACAGATTTTCCTTAAGCTGGGTCGTTCCTTCAAAAATAAACTTTGAGAACAGAACTCCCTACAGCCAGCTCTTCTAGGCATCGTGTAGGAGTTATTCTAAAAGCAAGACTGCATTTTCCAGCAGATTTTTTTTTTTTTTTTATTAAACAATTAGAAACGACTCCCTTAGAACATGGAAGTTACGTCTAAGGGAGAAGGAAACAGATTTATACTCCCGAGATTTCTGATCACAGTAAAGCGGTGACTCGCTGTACCTCTGGCAGAGTTGTTGTGGTTTTTTGGGGTTTTTTTCCGAATTACAATTACGTAAGTGAAATTTTGTCACTCCCCATTCTGAAAACAAAAAGGGGGATATTCCAATTACCCTGATTCCCAGTGCAAAGCTCCGCACGCCTGAAGAGAATTGAAGTCGCTAAAAATCACCTCTGCTGTTCCTAGTGGAGTAGAAAGACAAAAGTTGTCCAAACCCAAACTATTTTTGCTCTGAATACACTTGACTGTTGTCTCATTTCCGAGACTCACAGAAGAAGAACCTAATTTACTCCAAAGTTTACAATATACACGCAAGTCCATGTAACCTGGTCTACAGGATCGTGTAGACCTTTTTTTTTTCCCATGTATACATTTTTCTGGCATACCCTGCGCATATAAATGTGTATCCATGCATTCGTACAGTGCATGCAAACTTCTGCATACATCCACCTAGGTACAGAGGCATACAGAAACACACTGCCTTGCGTTTGTCTATGTGTCCGTGTAAGCAGCCGCACCGATTACATGGATCTGCGCCTGTGTGTACATCGGCATGCCCGATGTCGCTCCGAACGCCCCGAGACCTGCACTCGACCTCTCTCCCTCCATCTGAAGAGAGCACCTCCAGCCCCGGGCGGTGGGGGCAAGTGATTGTGGGGTTTGGGCGTGAGGGCATCCCGGAAAACAGCAGGGGGATCCTTCCACCGGCCGCCCTGTCTGAGGCATCGGGCTGGTGATGTCGGAGGGAAGTCCCGGCTGCCGGCGGACTGCGGCTGCCGGGTTTGCTGCTCCCCCTCTCTTGTGTGCGTGTGTGTGCGCCCGCTGGGGCGGGGGCAGGGTTCACTTCCCGGCTCCTCCAGTTGCCGGCGAGGCGGGAACCTGTTGGGCAGGGAGCGGGGACGAGGTGCTCCCCGATGCGGGGCGGTCCCCGGCAGNCAGCGCCAGCCCGGGCAGCGGGAGAGGCCGCGCCGCTGCGCCCGGCAACTGGCTGCCGGCAAAGGGGACGCACCGCAGCTCCGTGCCCGCTGAACACCTGTCAGCCCGCGGAGCCTGATTTATACCTGGCCTTGGCAGCCTCTCCGCTGGGGATTTCCCCCTCGTTCCACTTCTTCTTCAGCTTTTTTTTTTTTTTTTTTTTTCCAATTTTTTTTGAGACTACGTTTTCAGAGCTGATTNCTTTCTGGGAGCGTAGTGGAAGAGAGTGTTTTCTTCAGGGTATTAAGCTGAGAATACAAAGGAGGAGAGGCTCAGACCTTTACCTCACTGCCTCCTTCTCCCTCCCATGTGAACATTCTGCAACGTTTCTTTCATCCTGCCGCACCTCTCACCTGGTCAGCGCTGTCCGGACCATGTCCGCTAAGCTCCTGCCGGTTTTCTTCCTCCTCTCAGTGTTCCACGCTTGGTAAGTCTGCGCTCCCCTCGCCTCCCTCCAGCCCCTCTCCCCTCTGCACCGGGGCTGGAGGGCTGAAGTCCCATTTGCTGGAGTTTGCACAATATTCGGCACCCAGGAAGAACAGCAGGCTCTCCCCACCTTCTCCAGCGCCATGCCGGGGCTCTATTCCCAAGCACGGCTTACCCCGCTCCCATCCCGGGACCCGCCTGGCTCCGCGGTGAGCCCGGGGCGGTGGCACCGCCGCCGTCCCTTCCCGGCCCCGAGTGAAGCCGGAGGTCGCCCGCGAGGGCCCTTGTCCTGAGCCGGCCAGGCAGAAAGTTTCCCCCTCGGGCAGCTGCCGGCACCCGGTGGGACGGCGGCAGGAGCTGCCCGGGCTCCCCTCGCGGCCCCGATTTCCCTCTACGCCACCCCCGGGGCATCCGCGGGCGGGGCAGGCCTGAGGAGGGGAGAAGGTGGGTCGCGGGATGCGTGATACCCTGGTCCCCGCCTCAGGGCCCGGAAGGGTCTCCCAGGCGGGGGTCCGGTATCCACTGTTACAGGCCAGAGGGGCACAGGCGGCCCTGACCTTTTGGGCTTCGGTCCTTTTGGTTGTCCGGGGCTGTTGTACACCCTCACAGAATAACCCAGGTAAAGGGGTCAGCTCAGCTCCTCCTGTAGGATCCTGTAGGAACCATCACAAACCAGGCTACAGGCACGCTCAGGGGTCTTCCCCTCTCCTCCCTGGCAGCCTGCCCCACATCTGAGTGGTGTCTATCTCCTAAATCACCGTAGGAACTAGAGGATGCTTCACGCCAACCTCCACAGCAAGTGTGGGACACACCTATTGCAGGAAATAAACCCTTTCCTGACAGCATCTCAGAGTTTTCTAGACTTCCTCCCTTGCAGTTTATGCACAGTCTCTTCTTTGTCTCCTTACAGAATCAAAACTGATGAAGAGTTGGGGGAGGGCATGTAGCCTTTCTTCCTTCCCAGTTTGAGACTGACGTGCCGTCACCCTATAGTTATTTCTCTGGATCAGAGGAATATGACAGGAATTGGCAGTCACCAGTAGGGTTACAAAAGAAAAATGCAACCTCAAGTGCCTTGGTGGAGCTTAACTATGTAGAGGCAAGCAATGGAAGGGAAAGAATAACTTCTTAAGGAGGAAAGCAAAAAAGCTTGAAAAATATGTGTCTGGTTTATTAATCTGATCCTCTGTGAAACCTCTCCCACCTCCAATCTTAATCTAGAAGATTGGGGGTACTTTCTAGGAAAGAAGCTGTTAGAGTGAGGGGATCTAAAAGGTCTGCTAGTGCTTAGTTAGACTCTTGTTAGTAACTTGTTTTAAAGCAGCGTCTCCCTGAAATGAGAATCATGATGCCACCTGAACTCAGTTCTCATTTCCAGGTGCAGTCTGAATGTCTGTGGTAAAGTTGTGGTGGCTGCAGCAGAAAAAGATGTTTGATTTGTCCTTCCTTCTCTGCTGTCAGTAATTCAGCACCACTGCAGAATTTCAGCTCGGAAATACCAACCATGTATGTTTGGAGATGATGCCTCCTTGGAGAATGGTTCTGTAACAGGGCTTGTCATGAATCTGATGGAAAAAAAAAAGTCCCAAAATCCTCTTGAGTTTTTTAATGCTCATTGGGTGAATTCTAAAAAGAAAAGAAAAAAAAAAAAGGTCAAGTCGTTAGAAAATACAGAAATTACAGCATTAATTAATTACGTAATTAATTAATTACAATTACAGAAAAGTAGTGGTTATCTATTCAAAATTTCATCTGAAGTTTTCTCTACTTTACAACTCAGTTATTTGAGCTCTCTGCAGAAAATCCTTAGGGTCTAGGTTTAAAAATTATTTTTATATAGAAATTGTGCCTAGAGCAATTGCAAATTGTGAGGTCGTGTTAAGTGATTCATGGTTAATCCTTAGGGGCATATTGGCTGTAGAGCAGTTTCAGTTTAAAGTTTCATTAAAATCTCAAATAGTGGTCTTTGAGCATTGTGAGGGTTGATGATGCTATGTGATTAAATTTTTTGTATTTGTATCTGGTTTTTTTTATGTTTACATAGAGTGTTTATCAAGTCTTCTGGACAACTGAGGTATTTTAAAAGACTCTAGTGTCATTATGGAGAAAAGGAGAGAGAAAGAAAGTTGCACTGATGTGCGTAGCACTTACCCTCGAAAAACAAGGCTGGTGCCTCTCATTCTCCACTGCTTTGCACCTCACATAATTATTGACATTTATGTAAAAATGTTGTAAAATGATATCATATCCCCTGGGCAATTGCAGGTTGAAGCAAGACATGATTCCTTCCATAGGTTGTACCACTGAGGTTATCTTTTCTTCTAATAACTTCATCTCAGTCTGTCATAGGTTTTTTCCAGTGAGAGGCATCAAACAGGTTGGTTTCCAAGATACCAAAAGATACATCTTCAAATCAACATTTTAAAGTCCGTGCACAAAAAAGCTGCACAAATGAAATTAGTCTTGTGTGAAAATAGCTGTAGCTATGATTTCTGGCCAAACTGTAGTTTCACATCATTTGCATTAATATACCCTTAAAATAAACATAGTCCACCTATAAAGGAATAAATTTGCTACTCTTGGTGTAGTATTGTTTTCAAAAAAAGTTGTTAAAGCTGCAGGGAAATTCAGATTAATTTATGCAATGTGTTTGTGTGCTTGTGATAATCCATCTCAAATTCAAGGAGTGAGCTCTTAATTCTAAGCCTTGTAATACATTAAACTCTGAAATTCAGGGACAGAGAATATAATCATTTATTAATAGGATAAAATGATCAGGAAGCATTAACAGATCTGAATTTTTAATACTCTTATTAGCCTTTGTGCAAGAGATGAATCAGTTGTCTTGATGTATTAATAAAGTAATCCTGCAGATGTTCACTCTTTGTAAAAGTATATTGTAAACTAGTAATAATATGTTCATTAAAATACAGGATATAAAAATACTACTCTGATAGCTGTGTCTCCCAGAGTATAACTTTTTGAAGATGCTTCCAGAAGATAACTTCTAAACAATTGTCAATCATGACCTATCCACAGATACTCAACAATTGTTAATGGGAAAATCCTATTGCACCTGTTGCATCCAATTTTAATTATGTAAAATAATATCTTTTTGTTTCATTTGTTTTGCAGTTCTAGAAAGGTTGAAGAGGATGAATATGAAGATGGAACAACTAACCAAAAATGGGTTTTAGCTCCAAAAACACAAGACACAGATGTGACTCTCATACTAAACAAACTGTTGAGAGAGTATGACAAAAAGCTGCGGCCAGATATTGGAAGTAAGTACTTCTTTCTGCACAAGTGAGGATGAGCTTCTCTGGGTGCAGAGAAGACACATTACTATATTCTGGAAGTGTGCACAAATATCTGGGGAAGTGTAGGTTAAGGTTTTTTTTTGACTGAAGTTAATTTCCAAGTCAGTATTTTAAAAATGCTAATTCTCACAAAGAAATCTGGCAGTAGCTTAGGGTCCTAAAATCTGGTTGGTTTGTACAGACTTTGTGTAAGGTTATGGAAGGGCTAGCTTTTAAGTATTCAGTAGGTCTTTGGCAGAGGAAGGAACACACTTACCTTTTTTCTCATCCAGTCCGAGCTGAAAATCTCACACTCTGAGAAGCAAACAAAACTTCAGCATATTAAAAAAAAAAAAAAAAGTAGGACACAGCAAAATAATGTGCACCTATTCTCTTCAAAATATGATCCTGAAAGTTATGTTCCTTAATGCTGAGAGGAAGGGACAGGGATTTGCCAGTATATAAATAGGGCAACTCCAGAGATGATCTTCCACAAACCAGCAGGTATCTCCAAAAGAAATCTTACAGAATCAAAGTGTCTTGTGGTCAGCACTACTACATATAAGTATAAAAATTAAATTAGAGTATGTAGGTACCTACCAGGAGGTATCTGCATATAACCATCTTGGGCTATTTTATTGTTTTAATTTGTATAGTGAGATTTCAAACAAGTTGTGAGGTGTTTTATTTGGGTTTTTTTGTTGTTTGTTTGTTGTTTTGTTTTTTTTTTTTTTTGTTTTTTTTTTTTGTGCTCCACTTATTGTAGTTATCTCCTTTTTTCCTGGTTTGCATCCCTAGAGCATAATGGCTGTAGCACAACTGCTGCTCAGTTTGTTCACAGCAAGTTTGCATGACAGAAATCAGAGAGAATTTGTCACTGTACCTTGCATATGCTTCAAGACAAACTGACAATGGGGAATACTCAAAACAGTCACCTAATGTAATTTGCTTTTCCTAAATATTTGCAGGGATTAGAGGGAGAATTCCTACCACTGTTTATAAGTGAAATTATTGTTTGTAATGGCACAGGTATTGATACACTTTTTGGGTGATCCCTTTGGATCAGCTTAGACGGAAGTAAGAGCTGTCTGTATGTTTTCATCATTACAATTATTAGTGTCTCATAGCTGCACAATAATGCAACAGCTGCAGAGGAAAAAAACTATCCTGTGGTATGAAAGAAAGGGTCTGTTTGGTTCTTTTTGTAGCTATTACTTTGATTTTCCATAGTGTTTATAAAGATCATATTTGATAGGTGTGTCTTATCACAAAGTGACATTTATCTCTCTCTACTTAGTTTGTCATACTGGATTTAGCTGTCTTTAATATCTGATGGAGAGGTGTTTAAATGCACTTTCCCATCCATATCAACATCTGGAAGACAGTCTCAGACAATTTTTTTTATTTCTTTTGTACACTGAGTCCTCTGATCACTGACTTAAGGCTGAGTGAATTACATTATGCTTATGTGGGGCAAAGTAATCACTCAAAGTCCCTGTGTCACTTGCCATAAAATCAGTAGAGGTCAGATATATCTTATAGCACTGGGAAGTCATTATTACCAAAATAATTCTTTTTGTCTCTCCACATTTTGCAAATCCTGATTTAGAGAAAGGAGTCCTCATATATCAAACAGATTTTACAGTTCTCAACTACATCTATTTCTATCAAGCATCTTGGTCCTAGGCCATTTTTTGTCTTTGATAGCAATCTGGCTATTTCAGAACATGAGCTGAGTGTTGTTCAAATGCTACAGAAGTTAGTTCATTGCTGCTTCCTCCCCTGGTCCCTCTTTGCACCTCTTCTACCTTTGATGCAGATAAATAACATTGCCCTTTTGAAGTTGCAGAGCTGTCACATTTGGCAAGGAGAACACAAGGGGAATGCTAGAGAATCAGGCATTACAGATAACTTCCCTGAATTTCTGGCTGGTGCCTCATACACAAGCATACCTCCCTTTCCCTCTGGGTGTTGGTTATCCTCCAAACGAGGTGGTTGACACTTCCTGGCAACAGAATTGTCTTGCTGCCCTGAAGGTCTCAGTATTAAAACAAATACTTTAAAGCATAATACATTCCAGCTAGAGCACAAGGAAAAAAAGGTAGTGTACCAGGTAACCTAGAGCATACAATAAGAAAATGCATGGTTTGGAAATTAGTGGAGTCCTGGAGTGAACCAGTAGAAGAAGTGAGAAGTAATTCTCAGAATCAAGCAGAAGTTCAGTCAATACTCAGGGTTAAATCCAGGATTAATATACAGTCACCTACTAAAGAGGGCCTTTACATTAGCATAGTACTGCTAGGAAGTAAACTGTCTGACCCACAGGACAGGGACACTCACCATTTCATGTCACATTGCTCTTTGCTCAATTTTTCAGTCCTTTATTGCAAATCCAGTATTTCTAAGAGTGTGTAGCTTTAGCTACGGTCCCAAGGAAATGATCTGCATTCTGAATGCAGTCAGAAGGGCCAAGGAAATACTTTGCACTTTCTCAGGTTAGGATTGCCAGTTTCAGATTGCTTGGGAAGACACTTCTGCAACCAAAAAACATGGAGAGAAGGAGAAGACTGTGGTGAATAAAATTTATCAAAGTGCATGCTGGCACAGGCAGTAATTTCTCCATGGTTTTTCATCCTTCTCAGGGCGAGTGATATTTTGGCTAGCTCAGGTATATGAATCCTACCTGGTACAGGCATATTCTGAGTGCCATTTTGCCATACTATGGGTACTGATATTGTCAGCAATCACATCTCCAGGCCAGCACAGTGAACATCTAGCAACCCACTTTCCTCCTCTGTCACCCAAGTACATCCAAACCACTGTAAAGAGTGTGTAGGTCACTGCTTGGATTTAAGGCTAGGACTTCATTTTTTTCCTCATCCTGGCCTATACTTGGCCTCAGCTTCCATGTAAATGACTGCTGCTTAGATTATAGGCACAATCTACACTCAGCACTTCAGGCATCACCTGCAAGGTTCCAAGCCAGGATTTTTAAAAAGTGGATTGAACAACCTAAATATTAGGCAAAACAGTTAACCTGTGAAGGCTATTAGCAAAGTGATACCTTAAACAGGACCTGTCTCACTAAAAGGAGCCTTTGATCTTTGGAAACAAAGCAGTGTTCTACCAGCAGGGGAACCCTGACTGCATCCCCTGTGGCCACACGCTTGGCAGAGTTCTTGTCTCCATGAATATCACGGCTTTTCAGGGTTTTTATTTTACTGGTGGCATCTGGAAAGTTTCCATTATACCACAAAAAATACATGCCTTTTTGAATTGAAGGAAAAAGAAAGAAAGAAAAGAAAGCACTTAATACTGAACAGCTAATAACAGTGTACTGATTAGATCAAAAAGAGAAGTGTTTTATGATGTAAAACATCTTTTCACCTATTTTTTTACCAGCTAAAATTATAGATCTGAGATACTCA
>VZUA01095736.1:6148-19530 GCA_013401035.1 Horornis vulcanius
TAAATCTCAGAGAACTACCATCAGCCCTGGGATGAAACAATCCTTTATTCTGACTTTGCTATTTGTAATGTAAATAATTTAATAGATTTCTAACCTTTACAGACAGAATGTGTAAACTTCACCTCCTCACAAACAGGGTTAAATCACCTTCATTCCCTCAATTAAGAAATAAATGGCACAGTAAGAAATGTAGGGACATCAGTTTGTTTGCATATACTTTGGTATCCTCTTTGGAGTACATGAAGGTTGGGTTAACCAGGCAGGTGTTCTCTTCATAATAGTTTAAATACTTGCTTTTTATCTCTATAATGCAACAAAAACACAAAAGAAGGTTTTTAATAGCCATTCATCAAGACAGGCCAAAAATGAAGGCTAAATTAAAGCTGAAAGGGTTTGCAGGTACAGAGATTCAAGTATATAGCATGGTAAGACCTTAGTGCACATGCACTAACAAGCAAATGAATACTTTAGCCACTACAGTTCATTGTAAGAGTCTCTTGTTTCTGCTGCCACAGATTGAATATATTCAAGTACCTAAGCACAGTTTTGTGGGTGGAACTCCATCCACTCTCGGCAGTTTTAACAGCACAGCTATTCTGGTCACACATCATGACTCATCACATTCCTCCTGGCAAAAGACTGTACTCCAGCTAGAGAAATGCTGCCAAGAGGTTATGTTCAATTTGTGACCAAGAGAAAAGAAATAGCAAAAAGTTAAAGTAAATTCTCTAAGAAATATTAAAATGAAGGTGAAAAACTCTGAAAGTAGAACAAAATACCCCTCCCCTCAATGCACAAAACTGCTGAGCCTCGTTACACAGTTCTTGGGCATTCCTTGGTTTGCTTTTGCTCAAAATTCAGCACATCAACATGGTCGAGTTATGGCCAGCCTTATCTAAATGACATCATTCAATCTCTCCAGGACTGTGTAGGAATGCCTCACCCTTATACCAGCACCAGATAAACATCAAGTCCTATTTATTCCCCAGTCTCTTACTTCAACCCAGAAGGATGTAGTTCGTACTCTATGTGACTTTGAAAGACCAAGGTATTTCTGAAACCTTAAGGCAGTGAAAATAGAATAAACTGAGTTTTACTAGAGCGAAACTGGATCAAAAGAAAGGTGATCTTCAAATAGTGATAATGAACCTTAACTACATGCAGCCTTGTACTCTCCTACTATCAGACTGTACATACTTCAAGCACTGAAGGTAAAAGATTTTAACTTACATATACAAAGGGCAAGGTAAACTACACATTTCATCAACTATTAGGTCTTTTAAATAGCATGAACAAGAGCTCCCAAAGGCACTGCTGACAACATCATGCAAGTCATCCAGCAATCATGATCCAGCCTACAAGATACACAAAGAAAACTTTTGTATATGAAACATCACTTCAGAACCTCACAAGACCAGAAAGCTCTCAGTGTTTCAAAAAGAGATTAAATGTTAACTCTGTTGGTCTCTTTTGTCTGAAATTCACTCTTTCTGTGAAATTCAACTCCATACAAAGAGCCAGAATCAGGATTAGGGATCTCATAAACCCCATTTAATTCCTTAAAAAGGCTTCTATGCAGAAATGCATTCCAGTCTCTAAGAAAAGCTGTACTATTCACAAAACTGTGAAGGAGGGGGAACTTTAGAATTACTATGAAATCTCTGTGCTCCAGGAAACTTTTTTAACTTTTTTTTTAAACATAGTTCTTCTAAATGGAGATGTATGTTCTTTAAAATAGGCATTGAAAATGGAATGTTAAAATGTTTTCTCTTAAAAAATTATAACTATGAAAGTCAATTTCTCTGTTGCTACTGACTACAGAGTGATAACAAAAAATGGCAAGAATCAGGTCAAAGTCAGCCAGCAGCTACAAGGGCTTTTGGGTAGGCTTACCATTTGCAGGGATTCTCCCTAAAATTAGGGAAATGGTCTTCCATTGACAAGAAATAGGAGGCAGAGAAATGCAAGATAGTGAGTCCCCTGTAATATGCTCTTCATGTACCCTGCAGGAGGTTGAGTTCAAGGAATATAGAGAAAATGAATAAACAAACAAAAAAAAAAAAAAAAANGACCTTATATTCAATTTCTCCAGTTCAGGTATAGTCTTACTTGGGGACCTCCCTGTGAGTGCTAGCAGCTCTTTCTGGTGATAAATCTGTTACTGTGTGGTTAATTTATGTCTCTCTTTAATGCATAACATAAATGGACTGAGCAGTGCATTTGGTGAAGTGACGGGGAGTCCCTGGTGATGTAATCTGGTGATCAATAAAAAGTCCCTTCTAAGGAACTGCAATGTTGAAAATTTATTTCAAAAGCATTAAAGCTCATTGTCATGGGTGCCACTGCCTAAAGCTCTTGTCAAACTCAGAGGTGACTTGCCACTTCTGCTCTAACACACTGTTGAGCTATTGCAATCTGTCAGAGAGCAAGAGCAACTTTGGTGCCTGTGCCAGTCCCAGCCAGGCTGAACCTCTCCACAAGTTCAAAAGTCAAAAAGAGCTTTCTAAGTTGTTTATTTGTTTTGGTTTTGTTTGGTTTGTTTTTTATCTAGTTGGGGTAAATTCCAACACTGCTATTTGGGCATGAGCCAGCCTAATACTCAGTATGCCTGGGAGTCATGGGGCCTTTGCAAATGCTGCACTGCTGCAGGAAACAGTCCCTGGGAACTGCAGGCTCTGAGCTTCCCATTGCTTACCTTAGGGAAAGGAGAATACCCCAAGCAGGAAGGGTCTGTTTTGTGGAAGGAATGTTCATATAACTCTGTACATTACTGAACCCCAGAAGAGCTAAAGCTCCAGAGAAACTGCAGTGTGAACACAGCAACAGCCAGACAACTAACAGCCCAGCTGGAAAGCAGCAGAGCAAATACTCGGTGGCTAAAGCAGCCAGCAACAGAAGGGGTTACTGGGGGCTGCCATTTAAAATAAAGATTTCAATATAATAATTTCTCTATTATCTAAAATCACATGGGATTGGAATACCCCAGTAAAATACAAAACTCTGTACTGGGGAGATGCTGCTGCCATCACATGGCATAGTAACTATACAAAGTCAGGAAGAATGCTATGGTACACAAGAAAATCAACTGCATTTATTTTCTATCAGACAAATGAGTTTGCTTAATGTACAGAACATATTAAGACACTCAGAGAGGAGTTTTGAGGAAAATTTGTCTG
The DNA here is from genome assembly GCA_013401035.1 of Horornis vulcanius. Classification (NCBI taxonomy): domain Eukaryota; kingdom Metazoa; phylum Chordata; class Aves; order Passeriformes; family Scotocercidae; genus Horornis; species Horornis vulcanius. The sequence goes on from VZUA01095736.1 coordinate 9,325, forward strand.
TTTGGAAAACTTCTGTCTTTTGACTGAATTCTGCTACTAAATCTAAGGTTGCCCATGACCCCATGCCGTAGACTCCCCTGGGCCTGGGGCTCACCTGAAAAATCAAGATATAAGCATTGTGAATAGTAAAAACTTTTGCTGTCCTTCAGAAGCCAGTATTCATAACTGAAACGCTTCATGTCATTGAAGTAGGAAAAAAAATGTATTTACTAGATATTTTCTTCAGTTACATACAGTATTTTCATTGTAATTACGTTATTTCCATCATGTGTGCTACAGAAGTATAACTACCAGGATTCCTTCATGCCTTTTGTCACAAGGTGGCGACGTTGGAAGCAAGAAATGGGATGGAGACCAGGGACAGAGCAGCTCCCTGAAATGCTGACTTCCACCACACTTTGGAGAAAATAATAAATCATGGGTAGACTCTGATCTGTATACTTACATGAAAATTCACATACTGACTTTAAACGTAAAGCAGTTAAAAGAAATGTCAGCCCAGGACTAGAAATCCTCTAAAGCAATATAATCCTTGTTAAGAATGAAGAGTTTGACTCAGCCAATATATCAAGCAACAATCAATTTATTAATTCATTATTTCAAATGGCAAAGAGTGATCAAAGCAGCACACTGGGTACAGTGAGGGTCTCCCCTCCAACTGCATGCGGGCTACAAATGTTTGCGGGTATTCATTGAGCATCTTCATAAGCATTTCTCAGCAGGTTTTTTATGGTTTCCTTCTAGTTTCTATTTGTGAAGTCCAATTTCTATACCCCATTGTGATCAGTTCCTATTGATGATGTCTAATTTCTATACCTTAAGATTGTAAACTAGTGATGATGATGTCCAGCTTTTCCCTTTTTCAGAAGCATACGTTAGTGGTGGTCAAGTCCAGCTTCCTTTTTCAGGATTATGCGTCCGTGATGGTGAGATCTAGCTTTCCTTTCTAGGATCGTAAATCAGTGAAGGTGATGTCCAGCTTTCTTCTTTTAGGATGGTAAATCAGTAAAGGTGGTGTCCAGCTTTCCCTTTAGAATGGTAAATCAGTGGAGGTGATGTCTAGCTTCCCTTCTCAGGATTGTCTAGTTTTCCTTTCCAGGATCTTCAATTTTAGCTGGGGATAAGCTCATTTCCTTCTTTTATTTAGGTGATTGCAACTCTTTTTATATATTCTAAAGCTATAGTTTAAAACCTCTTGTTAGAAAGCAGTTTAAAGCTTATAATAATTTTACTTTCAGAGCAAATAATAATAATTCCACATTCTTCTATCCTACATGTTAAAGAAAACCTAAAACTTATATTGTGAAAACTTTAAAGCTCACATTATTCACTTATAAGCAAGCAAAATGTTCACCTAAAGGCCTTTTTTATGCTTCCTATTTTGTTTGTTTGTTAAAACTCCTTTTTTTAATAACTGTCTTATGGCCTCGTTCCATACATTTCACAATTACAGCTACACAGGCCACCTTTTTCTACCTGATACAAAACACAACCCCACATTTCACATCCTTGAATTATAACCATTATAATCCTTTCAATGTAAACATTCTGGTGGGAGTTCAACACATGGGTGCGCACCTTTTCACCATATCAAATTCATTATGTAAATAAGATGAGAAATAATTGTCTTTCCTCTCCTTATGGTTTTGCTAGCAGCTATTAAAAATATGGAAGTAATTACAAGATCTTGTTAAAAGGGTATGAAAGTATATCAGCAGAATGAGTTCCAATGTAACAACAGTTTTCTGCCACAGACCAAGCAAAATGGAAAAAAAATTAAGACATGAATCTTGCTATTAAAATGCACCTGTAAGCTTATTAGCTCTGAACAGAATCCAGCACTCTATTCAAAGACGCTTTACGCAGAAAATCAGCAGACGCTCATTATTCACAGAATCGTGGAATCGTTAAGGCTGGAAAAGACTTCCAAGATCATCAAGCACCACCACCGTGTCCACCACTAAAACCTGTCCTCAAGTGCTATATCCACACGTCTTTTGAACGTTTCCAAGGACGGTGACTCCACCACTTCCCCAGGCAGCCTGTTTCAATGCTTGAGCATCCTTTCAGGGAATATTTTTTTTCGAATGTAAAACCTAAACCTCCCCTGGCACAACTTGAGGCCGTTTCCTCTTGTCTTATCCTCGCTATGCCCTCCTTTCAGGCAGTTGTAGAGAACGATACGGGCTTCCCCAGCCCACTTTTCTCCAGGTTAAACACTCCCAGCTCTCTCAGCCCGCCCTCACAAACCCACCGGGTTTGCTCCCAGGGCTGCTGAGGAAGCTGCTGTGGCGGGGGGCGCCTCAGACCAGCGGCGATCCCTGCCAGCCCCACTAGGGAGGCGCCGTACCCCACCAAGCCCCAGCAGACTTTTCCCGGGAATGCACGGAGAACGGGCATAAACCATTAAACCACCACACGACAGCACTGCCTGAGACCTCCGGGTGATGCACGGGGAGCCACCAAGGCGGGATTCGAACCCCCTCCACCTCCGGTTCGTCAGCCACCGCGCGCCAACACAACCATAGCACTCCTCCCGACCCCCACCGCGGCGTGACCGCACTTCCGTAAACACAGCGAAGGGATGAGTGACAGGAGTGGCGACCAATCGCGATGCGCGGAGAGGGTGAGAGGGCGGGAGCCGGCGCGCGGCGGTTGAGGAGGCGCGCGGCGGGAAACGGGAACGGGCGAGCGGCGGGATCCCGAGGCGGAAGGGCCCCGCAACGGCCCCGGAGCGGCCAAGGGAGGGCAGCGGCGACCCCGACCTGATTCCTTCAGGGCAGCCACGCCGAGCGTTTCTGCGAGACCTGAGTGAGGTCTAGCCTCTCGAGAAGTTGCTGTGCGTGCGGAGTTTTGTCTGGTACTGGTTTTCGCGTGAGTCTCTTAATGGTGCTGCTAAGTCATTAACATATGGAACAAAATGTGTATACTCGAATGTTTTGGGGGTTTTTTTTAACCCTTTGAATGGCAGTGTACTAAATGCTTTTTTCTACCGGTTTGTATTTAGGTGTGTTGCTACAGCCTTCCGATGGGGGCAAAACCAGCTGTCAGAAGATATGAAACAAGAAATAAGACAGCAGGGAGAAAAGTGCCATCATCCAAATCCCGAATTGATTGGAGACGCACTAGAAGGGCGCTCATACTGCCTGACAGCAGTGACGAATCCACAGCCGCCTCGGAGGAGGAGGAGTCTACCACGTCAGAAAGTGAAATAGATGAAAAAGATCAAACGGCTGTGAAGAACAGTCTTACAGATCACGAGGGGAAAGACCACAGTGGGGAAGTAACAGATGATGGTGACGATGAGTTCATTGTGCCTGGGAAGCGTAAGAGTTGGAGCACCTCTGTCATGTATGACAGTGATGAAAGTGAGGGCAGTGACATACTTGTTAGAAAGGTTGCTGCCAAACGCCGCTGTATAATGGATGACGATGAGAGTTCTGAAGAACGGCAGCCTGATAAAACATGCCCTACAGAGAATGTTTCTACTAGTAGGAAACAGAAAGTGCTTGCAAAATTGAAAGAACTTGTAAGACAAAGTGCATCTCGGAGATCCTGCAGCAGTGCAAATTGTGAGGTCAGGGTTTTATTTTTGAAATTTAATTGGAAAAAAATTTTAATGTGAGAAAAGGTTAAGAGATACAAATCAGTGGGATTTTTTGGGTTTGAATGCATGACAAATTAGTAGTTCTGTAATATTTTAACATCACATTAACTGGATAACTGTTGACTGCTGAAAATCTATCAAATTATTTTCATCAGGAAGCAGAATACTTGTTGAAGTGTCTTGGAGATCTCATGTTTGCTTAATTCCTAGAAGCAGACTGAAGAGAGGCACATGGAAATAACTAATTTAAAGCTGAAAGGGATTGTTGTCCAGTACAGAATGAAGTATTTTTTGGAAGTGCATGCTTTCTTGTTGATTGAACAAATAGTGTTATTAGATGGCCAAAAACCTTAGCTGGTGTATGTAGTATTTTGTCTGTGCAAATACTGACAATTCTTCTGTTTGAAATACTTTTTAAAATTTAATTAGGATTCTAATAGTGAAGCACCAGTAGAAGAGGAACCACTCTTTCAGTTGCCCCTCACACCATCAGAAGGTAGTGAAAGTGACAATAGCAGCTTAGAAGATTTTATAGTAGAGGAAGACGATGATGACGATGACAACAATGATAACACAGAGCATGTGAAGAGTGAATATCAGCCACATCAAAAGCAACCAAATCCATCAAACAGCGAGCTGTTGGCACACTACATCCCACAGTGTAAGATCAAAATTAATGATAATTTTTCGTGTATGACTAGCTTGTACTGTAATAAAAATTAATGGGCTAAATACAAATGCTAAGGAAAAGGATATGCTATTTAAAAGCAGATACCTAAAAAGTTTCAATTTATTATGAAAGCATTCGGATTTTCACAGTAAACTTTTACAGTCTTTTGGTATCTAATTAAAGAGAGGTTATAAGTTGGGGGGGAGAAAGCAAAACCTTATTTCAGAGTTTTTATTTCAGTTGGTCTGATTTAGGATGAAGTAGGCTGCCTATGATGCATTCATTCCTGTGGAGACCTGAAAGCATCGTCCTTCATCCTACAGTCTTGTCATTTATGCTAAGAGCAGTTGTGTTAAACTGTCCAAATTCTATTCTCGCTATGAGTTTGAGATTTTATTTTTTGGGGTGTTTTATTTTGTTGGTTTGGTTTGGTTTTTTTGTTTGTTTGTTTTATTTTGGGGGTTTTTTATGTATGTTTATTCCATGGTGGTAAGACTTGGGACCAGAGGTCTAGAGGGATTTCTGACTTCACTGGCCAATCTCGGCCAAATTACAAAGAGCAAGGTAACTCTTCAGGTTGTTCTTTTATGAAAAGCAGTTTCTGGATGGAGCAGAGAGATTTGAAGCAGAACCTTGTGTGAGTTATTTTCTTCCACATTTTATTGTTCAGAAGTAGATAGGTAGTGACTGGACAGTCAGTGCTAGTGTAGGTAGTCACAAGCATTTGTGGTATTTCTTCCCCAGTGAAGACCTCAGCAGAATTTGAAAGAAAGAAAAAAGTGAACACAACAGCCAAAATGCAAGCAAAAAACCCATGACCACAACATAAGCCTGGCCTTCTCTGATTTACGTTATTTTCTGCTATTTGTAGAACAAATTATTCACTTATCTTAGTGTATGTAGTTCTTACTGTGGACTCTTCTTGCTGGAAGTACACGTGACTTTAGAATGCTAAAATTCTGTCGGATCATAGGGATGAGAAGCACCATTTAAAGGCAAAATCCTTTGAATATGGATGTTGTGCATTGAAATTGTTTCTAAATCTATATTTAAATAACTTACTTACAATACTGGAGAAAAGAATTCTTACAGGATTTCTAACGTGGCTTACTTTTTTTTTTGGTTTTTTTTCCTTCTTTTGGTAAATTTTGGTTATATTGCTTTCTTCCCAGTATTGCGCTGTGATCATTATGTACACTTCAAAAGAATAGTAAAGGCTTTCCTCATAAATGCAATTGATGACAGTTTTCTGAGCTCATTATATGGTAAGTAAATTGCATTAAATAATATATTAATGCATTCAAAGTTATACAAATCTATTTATTCTAGGGAAGGGTGTTTCTCCTGATCAGCATATAGAACTGAGGGTCCTGAAATCTCTGGTTTTCCTGCTGTGTAACTTTGGTGGGGGAAAGCAGAGGGGACTCTTTCTGAAAATGATACAGTAATCTTAGAAAAATGTGTAGACTTAAAGCACAGAAGGCTTGAAATGCCTTCTTGAGATGTAGGAATGTGTTTCTGTGTTACTAATCAGTAACCTTTCCAGCATGAAAACCAAATTAGTTTCAAAGCAGATATCTCAATGAAAACATTTCAAGGTCAGCTGGTTTGTCTAAAATCTCTTGTGCTTCACAGCTTTTTTTCTTAGGAATTTGATAGATAATAAATGCTTTTAGTTATGGAGATGAATCTATGTCAGATTTTTCTTCCTTATTTTTAACATCAGATAAATAAGCTTCAGCTGCAGTCAGTACTTGTCTTACTCTTTCTGAAGAAGTGCTTTTTGGCATTTGGCCTAGTGGGGCTGAATAACAGCCTCACATATAGTTTCATAAGCCCTATAAAGATGAGATTAAGGAGAGGACTCTCAGTGTCAGATTGTGGAAGGAGTCAGTAAAGTGCCAAGAGTGGAGGTTTTGGTGTCATCAGGAATTAAGAGGGAATGGAGAAACTGAAGTACACCACAGACCTCAGAATAAAAGCTCTATACTCTTGGAGCTAAAAATGTCTTTCATCTACCACTGCTAGTTCTTTCAGGTGTTTGGTTTGTTTTGTTTCAACAAGTAAAAACAAGTCTTTGAAAAGTAATAAGTAAACACTGCCAGATTTATGTTGTAATAGCTTCCTTCTATTTCAAATGATATCTGCTCAATAAAATGTAACAATTTACTGCCAAGTTGCTGGAAGTAAATGAGCTCTGCGGGTGAGCTGGAGGTTGTACATGGACTGTATGAACATAGCCTAGCATTACAAAAATGGGGTTTTTTTTATAACATAGAATGGACTGTTCTGAGTTAATGGAAGTGACTCACTTAATTAGTTTTGACTTAAGAGCAGCTACTATAGTATTGGAGTTCACACTTCCTTTTTATTGGGAGGGATTTTGTTTTGTAGTCTAGCATAGCCTCTTCAAGTTCATACTGCAAATGTGTGTGTAAAGTGAATATGGAAAAACAGTTAATTGCAATTATGGTGTCTGTAATGACATTAACTACTTTTATATAGAAAGGTAGATAGCCAGTGGTCCTTCTCAGGTCTTCCTTTTGTTGCATAACAGCTTTGCTAGAAGGCATGGGAAGGTAGCTGAATTAAGTTTTATGTCTGTAAACACTGAAGTTCCAGGGCAGTGTGCCTTGGCTTGCATCTAGAGAAGTCCTGTTTAATTCCTGGAGTCCAACAGGTATTTGGGAAACAGTAATAGTGGTAGTTTTACTCATCCTTATGCTTTTTTTTTAATTTATTTTGCTTGTTTTACTCATCCTCATGCTTTTTTATTTATTTTGCTTGAGTAAGTATTTGGAAGTACTTATGCTGCCTAACTCAAGGCATCTGATTGTGCTACTGAAGTAAAGGTCAGTTTCTCTGTGATCTTTATAAGTGACAAAGAGACTTGTCAAAATTTATGCTCTGAAGTAGCTCACGGCAGTTTGTCTTTGTGGATTCCAACCACTTCCCTTATACATTTTGAACAACTTAAGCAGACTGGGTGAAAAGCATGACATTCTCCTACATGCTTACTCCTTTTCCTTTCTTTTAAATGGCATTGAGTGAATGGCTCTCCATTTGGGATGTGAGCTTTTGACTTGATTCTAGATTTTTTTCATGTACCCCTTATAAATAATAAAATACATCCCTTTATCAAGAGCCATGGATTACATGGATCACTTTTATGGGTAACAGTAGCAAAAGTATTCAATATCAGTTTAGTAAAATCATTCATAGTTTTAAGTGTGCAGAAGCATAATTGAAAATTTTATCTAAAAAACTTGTACAACATTGGGTGGTCAGCAAATTATTAATGATTCTCACCGAACAGATGGAACGAGACAAAAGAAGTATGCACAAGACATGCTGCTCTCACTTCATTATCTGGATGAGCGCTTCATTCAGCCTCGTCTCGAGAACTTAATCTGTAGAAGTCGCTGGAAAGATCGATACAAGGTTTGTAGATTCTGCTTTAAATGCTGAAATTCTCTGTAAAGGTGCAATAATCACTATAATTATATATCCTATTTAATGGCAACTATTTTTCTTTAATTTAAATATTTTGTTNCAAATATTCAGGTAACAGAACAGAATCTGTTCTCAGCTACTTGAATGTGTCTCCTGCTAACTATCGCAGGTGACATTTGAGGATTTTTTTTTGTCACTTGCTGGACATTCTAACATTCAAAATTTTTTCCATCTCCCACAGAAAGGTAAACAGTCTGCTCATCATGAGCTTTCTACTACTACTACTACTACAAAAAATTAAGTCAGTATAGAGAAATTAGTTATTGCATGTTTATTACCTGAAGTGTATTAGTGTCATGGGTGTGATGATTTAATAATCACTGTAATAATGAAATTCGGATCTCTTTCATTTCTCTTGGATGAATTTTGTTCAAGTACAGAGTACTCAGCAGGCTGTTTCAGGCATCTTTCAGTTTACAGAGATCCTTTAATGTTATTTGGAATGTGTTTTTCAGGAGCGTGTGGATTGTTACCCAGCTGTTCGCATAAGCTTGCAAAATGCAAAAAATATGTCTTGTCAGGCCTGTGAAATGAGGCGGTATTGTAAGTTCAGTGTGTTGCTCTCTGGAAGGCTATACAATAGTAAAACTTTGGAAGTGGATAACTTCATGTCAGATGATAAAAAGGTAATTTCAAACCTGCACTCTATTTTTAAGTTTTATGTTTTTCTTTTATCAAGAAAATAAATCAGGTGTTTTTCTATGACCTTTTCTTTTGCCTGCATCACAACGACCCATGTGCTGTTTCCTCCCCACATCTACCCCTTAATGAAAAAGCTCTTTACCTTTGTGTGTGCACCTATAATGCCCTTAAGACTTTCCCAGCAACAATCTTGCATTGACTAGTGGTCAGAAATGTTGTACAAGTAACTTTCTGTGTGACAGACAGTCATTGCCATTGAATGATTATGTTTTCTATTTTGTTGCAAGTAAGGTTTGTTCCACCATTGGGTCGCTAGGTTTGCTCATTCTGTGCCTGGCCTGCCTCTAGCACTTGGAGGGTCCATGTGCATTCCAATAGTTCTTGTTTGCTCTAGGTTCAAACATTGAGTGACACGGTCCAATGATCATCCTAGCAGTCCAAGTGTGACCTTGTCAGAATTTACTACTTCATTCTTCAGATTTTTTTCCCATATCTGCTATTTCCCACATAGCTGTTCACTCAGGACAAATTATCTTGGCTTCTCAGATGCATTGACACTTGAAGTTGCTGAGCTTCTTTCAAGAAAACTTGTTCCTACCTACATCAATACATTTTATTAGAGCCTTTTCCCTATTACTGCATTATCAGAATTACTTGTCCAAACTAGACAACACTTTCATTTAGGTCATCTTGCATCTATTTCTCTCTCAGTTGTTATTTCTAGAACATTTTGGTGACTTGAGAAGTCACCTAAAATAATTTAATAATAGCCTGATACAATTTTATTTAACAGCTGAGCCTTTTGAAAACTTTGATTCTCAAGAACCTGGGTGTTTCTAATATTTTGAGATCTTCCCTTCAAATTTACAGCTACACATAATTGTTAAGTTGAGGTGTGCATATGACCTTCGGTAATGCAATTCATGACCTCTTACGATAAATTCAAAGCACATGATTTGTCAAGAATAAAGTACTGCTACAGTTGTTTACCAAGCTGATATCCAAGTTCTGCCTTTGTTCCCTTTCAGGAGACACAGATGGTATTTTTATTTGTGAGTGTAAAAGAATTTTTGAACACAGCTGAAGGTCCTCACAGTATTTGTTGAAAATAAAAGCTTCAGAACAAGGGGATTTTTTTAGTATATTTGTTAATGAGGTGTAATAGGATTTCTTAAGTAACAATAAAATTAAGCCCTTGTCAAACAGGCAGTATACCTTACTGAAGTTCAAACCTCTATTGTTTGGGTGTTTGCAAATTCTCTAACTTACAGATTTGAGAGATGCCACTATGATTATCATTTTGTCATTATACAAGGCTCTGCATGTAATGCAGGAGCTTGAAAATCTGTGCCAGAGTTTTTCTTATGTTTGCAGACCCTTCTGAGCAGCAGTTGCTGATACTCTGTTTTGAAAACTATGTATGTGTATGATAGTCAAGAAAGCTAGGCTTTTCCCTGCAATGCTTTTCCCCTTTTTAATCTTGTTTATTGCAGGAAAACAGTAAGTCCTCTGCAATCATCCCAGCACTGATACTTCAGTCTATCATAGTCATTCTTCCTTACATACAGATCACTAATTTCAAAATAACTCACTCACTGCTGATCAAATGTTGTCCTGCATAAAGTGTTGGCTATTTTTCACTTTGGAAAAAACTTGAAATATCCTATGGAATACTGAACTAACTTGCTAGTTCATTTTTGTCCTCTTCAGCTTAGCAGTACAAAATGAGAGCTTTTTTTGCCCTGTGTACACCAGCCTCTGGGGATATCTGCTA